>SEMN01001302.1:0-73615 GCA_005408345.1 Macquaria australasica
TAGTTGCCTATTTTGAATAAAAAGACACCCACTTGTTAATAAGCCATTGCAAATGATTTCAGAGTCCCAAAACCGTTTGATATCGACATTGCCGCCAAAGTCTGCTGGTGGAGCCTCCATTTCACTTACTGTAAAGTCAAGCATGGTATTGAGAAAGTATTGTCAGATTTTGTTTCTTTATCTTTAATGCTGCTTGTTCTGTTACTTACCAGGCATACTGAATACACCCTTTCTGTGAAGGTCCATGACAACTACTGGTGGATGGCATCCACACTTAAAACAAGAAAACAAGTAGTCGTGTGTAGTCAGGGCCTCAAAGTGCATGTAGGCGTGGAGCACTGTGGCCTTCTAGGGAAGGTCTTATTTTCTGTTTGCTCAAGGACTCCAATTGCTCGGCTTACAGCATGGTGAGTCTAGGAAAGTATAAGAGATGGTAAGGCACACATTCAAAAAATATAAGAACACTACAACATTCCTTGAATGTGCTTCTTACCTGAAGGGATGTATGAAGTACAATACACAAATGAATGAATGATGAGAATATGGTCGTTGAAATTGTGAATTCCATCACTCCATTCTTGATAGCGGTACATCATCCCACAGTCAGGACATGCCTTGCAGTATGTAGAAAAGCCTAAAAAAGAAAGGGGAAAGGAAAGGTACAATAAGGTATTGTTATTGATTGATATCAGTCATATTATATCTAGCAAATACACTGTGGACCTACTGTATAACACTCTATTTACTTTTACTTTGTTAATTTTTAACATTAGTTAAATTGACATAGATGATATTTTTGACTTTCTCACCATCTACAACATCAGTATATGTCACAAGTTTGGCATATGCTGTAATGAGCACTGGCTCACTAAGAGGCCTGGCACACTCCACGCATGACGTTTCTTTTGGCATCCAGTGCCTTAGAAGGTCTTGAGAAGATTTGGAGCCAGTGACCAAATGCTGGGGGAGTTGGGCAGGTAGACCTTTTTTTTGCAGCAAATAGTGGACCATTCTCCAGAGGCCTGCATCATCAGGAGGATATGCTGGTCCTCCACCTCCACCTGGTCTTGCATTGCATTACTGATCTTGTGCATCTTGATTGGATGGATCTGGCCTGGCATCACTCTCTGTGGTCCTGGACAGATGTCGATGAGTTTGAAAAACATGCCATTTTGCAATTGTTTTATGGAGACATGGTTGTCTTGCTTTGGCACATGGGCAGTGCCAGGACTTCTTTTTCGAATCATATGCTGCTATTACCCTGCCCAGTCTGCTGTGGTATGATACCTTTGGCTCATAAATGAATTTTTGGAAGAAGGCCCTCCAACAGTCACCTCCACAGAAAGTGGAACACCTGCATCAGAAGCAGCTTCCTTGTGTCCCCAAATATCTTGGCAGCACCTCCTCCTCCAAAATGATGGGTGTGGTGTCCGAGTGGGGGCAGAAGAGCAATGATTTTACATGCATGCACTCATAAGGAATAATTCCACTCCTCAAATTTAGCATGGAGGTGGTGCAGCTGCTGGGGATGGAGGTGCTTCTGCTGGGGATGGAGGTAGTGCTGCTGCTGGGGATGGAGGTGGTGCAGCTGCTGGGGATGGATGTGCTTTTGCTGGGGATGGAGGCCGTCTAGATGATGTATTTTTACAACTTGTTAAATGTTTCATCAGAGCAATCCATCTGATTAATGTTGCGTGCAGTAGCAGCAGTGAAAATGAGGTGTTTGTCTGCAGCCTAGACCGCATTTGATGATGATAAAATCTAAAATGTAGAAAGATCAATTTGATCAATTGTCTTGTTTTTAATATGTTGGATTTTGTTTGTTGTAATTTATAAGTAAAACAGACTGAACCAAAAGTGTGTGTGGAGAAAAAGCTTAGTTTATTGGCGAGTGACTCATAGTACACAGTTTTAATTGTCTCTTGACTCCAACCGTAAGCTTCTTTGTAACTATGATAATAAGGCCAAAAAGTTTTGCAGTCCTTGGATTAAATGAGATCATAAGGGTTCCCAGTTCTTTGTCTGAACTATGTCTGCTAGACATCATAGTGTAATACAGAATTACACTATATTTTCTAACAAATACACACAGTATAATTGAACTGTCTGTGCAGGTTAAACAAACACAAACACACACCATTTAAACTGTCAGCAAAAAACAAAAACAAAAAACAACAACCTATGACTTACTACACTTGCTAAAAGTTGCAATAGGCGATGTCAACCGGTGTAGCGTTATTCAAGTGCACTGTTTGGTGGGGGATGGGGAAATAAAAACTATATTAGCTAGCTAGCTAGCATCCTAACACTGAGGTACCCCATCCAGATACTGCACTGAGCATTTAATGCGCTATGAATTGTGGTTATCAATAGTATGAATCTGTTATAATAGACAATGTTAACCTTAGCTCAGACAAAACTTTAACTGCTTTGCCGAACCACAAATTATCCATATTCAGGTATATTGTCTCATTTATTTAACGCTGACGTTAAGCTTATGCACGATAAACATTTCACAAAACATTGTTATAGCGATAGCGATAGGTCAATTAAAACATTTTATACACGTCTCAGAGTTCAGTTTAGGTTGGGTTACTTCCTGCCATTACGTCAAATCTTCCAAGCGGTACTCACTGAACTATCGTTACCAAGTTGTATGACTGAGATTTGGGGTGGACTGGACCTAGAGGTGGAACTGGACTAGGGTGGGGCTTGACCTAGGGGTGGATCTGGACCAGGCCAAGCTCCTCCCATTGGCTCTGCAGTGAGCAGCTTCTCCAAATTTGGAGAACTGTACTATGAAGCGAGTTATATCCCTTTATGGATTTTAGATTTTTGGCAAAAAATCTGGGTCAGTATGAAACTTATAAGAAATGGCCTTAACCCTCTGGGGTCTCATCATCCATCCATCCATCCATCCATTTTCTTCCGCTTATCCGGGGCCGGGTCGCAGTGGCAGCAGGCTAAGCAGGGTTGTCCAGATGTCCCTCTCCCCGGCAACGCTTTCCAGCTCCTCCTGGGGGACCCCAAGGCGTTCCCAGGCCAGATGAGATATATAATCCCTCCAGCGTGTTCTGGGTCTGCCCCGGGGCCTCCTACCAGTTGGATGTGCCCGGAAAACCTCTAAAGGGAGGCGTCCAGGAGGCATCCTAATCAGATGCTCGAACCACCTCAACTGGCTCCTTTCGATGCGAAGGAGCAGTGGCTCTACTCCGAGCTCCCTCCGGATGTCCGAGCTCCTTACCCTATCTCTAAGGGTGAGCCCAGCCACCCTGCGGAGGAAACTCATTTCGGCCGCTTGTATCCGTGATCTCATTCTTTCGGTCACTACCCAAAGCTCATGACCATAGGTGAGGGTTGGAATGTAGATCGACTGGTAAATCAAAAGCTTTGCCTTCCGGCTCAGCTCCCTCTTCACCACCACGGTCCGGTACAACGCCCGCATTACTGCTGATGCTGCACCGATCCGCCTGTCCATCGCACGCTCCATTTTACCATCACTCGTGAACAAGTCCCCAAGATACTTGAACTCCTTCGTCTGGGGCAGTCACTCACCTCCAACCCAAAGGGGGAAGTCCGCCGTTTTCCGGCAGAGAACCATGGCCTCGGACTTGAAGGTGCTGACTCTCATCCCAGCCGCTTCACACTCGGCTCACAGCCCAATGAAGCCAACAGAACCACATCATCCGCAAAGAGCAGAGATGCAATTCTGAGGCCACCAAACCGGACACTCTCCTCACCCCGGCAGCGCCTTGAGATCCTGTCCATGAATATCACAAACAGAATCGGTGACAAGGGGCAGCCCTGGCGGAGTCCAACACCCACTGAGAACGTCTTTGACTTTGTGCCGAGAATGCGGACACAGCACTCACTTTGGTTATATAGGGACCGGATGGCTTGTAGCAGCGACCCTGGTACCCCATACTCCCGCAGTACCCCCCACAGGCCCCCCTGGGGGACATGGTCGAAAGCTTTCTCCAAGTCGACAAAACACATGTAGACTGGATGGGCAAACTCCCATGAACCCCCCAGCAGCCCCAGAGCTGGTCCACTGTGACACGGCCAGGATGGAATCCACATTGCTCCTCCTGGATCCGAAGTTCGACAGTCGGTCATAGTCTCCTTTCCAGCACCCTGGAATAAACTTTCCCGGGGAGGCTGAGCAGTATGATACCCCGGTAATTGGAGCACACCCTCCGGTCCCCCTTTTTGAAGATGGGAACCACCACCCCGGTCTGCCACTCCACAGGCACTGTCCCCGACCTCCATGCGACACTGAAGTGGCGTGTCAGCCAAGACAGCCCAACAATGTCCAGAGCCTTCAGCATCTCAGGGCGAATCTCATCCACACCTGGCGCCTTGCCACCAAGAAGCTCTTTGACTACCTCGGAGACTTCTGCCAGGGATATGGGTGAGTCTTCCCCCAAGTCGTCAAACTCTGCCTCCTCCACTGAGGACATGTTGGTTGGGTTCAGGAGTTCCTCAAAGTGCTCTTTCCACCGCTCGACAATGTGGTGGAAATTGTGTATTTCCTTTTGAAGAAGTGAGCAAATAAAATGAAGATCCAACAAGCCGCTGTCTTTTGTATATTTAATTAAGAAAAGAATGAGACAATCGTGAAATGGTAAATAAGGATAAAAAAAGTAAATGAAAGGGAGAGCAGGCGAGCACACAGAGTCAATCTTATTTCAGCTGAAAGGACAGAGATCATACACCAAAATGCATATGAAGCGTCTGACCAAGAAGGAAAGATGCTGTCACATACTTATAACCTTACAATACACAGACAGACATATCCGAGTATGGAATCACCTCTAACAAAGATAGTCTGTCTCCAGCTACGTTTTCCTGCCCAAGGCTGGAAACCCAGGGCAGACTGATTACAAACAATTTGTCCTCCCGCTTTAACCAACCAAGACACCAATGTACCTTAAACAGAGATGACCCGAGACAGAAATTATCTGAGTATACAGAATTAAGATTGAAATTGAGATTGACTAGAAAAACAAATTATCACACTAAACATATCTAGTAGACAGAAAGAGAGAAATTTTGCCCTCACAGACAACATCCCCAGTCCGGCTCAGCAGCTCTCCTCCCCTGCTGAACACAGCCTGGGCCAAGCCCTGCTTTCCCTTCCTGAGTCGTCTAACGGTTTGCCAGAACTTCCTTGAGGCCGACCGAAAGTCCTTCTCCATAGCCTCCCTAAACTCCTCCCACACCCGGGTTTTTGCTTTGGTGACCACCGAGGCCGCCGTCCTTCTGGCCTCCCGGTGCCTGTCTGCTGCTTCATGAGACCTCTGGGCTAGCCAAGCCCGAAAAGCCTCTTTTCTCAGCTTAAACGGCTTCCTTCACCGCCGGTGTCCACCAGCGGGTTCTAAGGTTGCCGCCTCGACAGGCACCGACGACCTTCTGACCACAGCTCCTAGCAGCCGCCTCAGCAATGGAGGCTTTGAACATGGCCCACTCTGATTCCATGTCCCCAACCTCCCCTGGGATGCGCGAGAAATTCTTCCGGAGGTGGGAGTTGAAGGTCTCGCGGACAGGGGCCTCCGCCAGACGTTCCCAGTTCACCCTCACTACACGTTTGGGTTTGCCAGGTCTGTCCGGCAGCCGTCCCTGCCATCTTATCCAACTCACCACCAGGTGGTGATCAGTTGACAGCTCTGCCCCTCTCTTCACCCGAGTGTCCAATACATATGGTCGCAGATTTGACGATACGACCACAAAGTCGATCATCGACCTGCGGCCTAAGGTGTTCTGGTACCAAGTACACTTATGAACATCCCCTATGCTCGAACATGGTGTTCGTTATGGCCAGTCCATGGCTAGCACAGAAGTCCAACAACAAAGCACCATCAGATCGGGGAGGCCATTCCTCCCAATCACCATCATTGCCCACATGGGCGTTGAAGTCCCCCAGCAGAACTATGGAGTCTCCAGGTGGTATCCCTTCCAGGACGCCACCCAGGAACTCCAAGAAGGCCGGGTACTCCGAACTGCTGTTTGGTGCATAAGCACAAACAACAGTCAGAGCCTTCTTCTCAGCAACTTTCAGTCGCATCGAGGCGACCCTCTCGTTCCCCGGGGAAAACTCCAACACAGCAGCGCTCAGCCGGGGGCTCGTGAGTATCCCCACACCCGCCCAGCGCCTCTCATCCTGGGCAATTCCGGAAAAGAAGAGAGTCCAGCCCCTCTCCAGGAGTTTGGTTCCAGATCCAGAGCTACGCGTAGAGGTGAGCCCAACTATATCTAGCTGGTACCGAAAAATAATAAAAGCGATAATTCGATGTTTTATGAACTTATTTATCTAATCCCAACTATAAAAACAACTTTTTACTGTTTTGGTGAATGAGATTGCTGGCAGACATGTTGACTCTCTCCTCTCCAATCACAAGCTGTGTTATTAGGTGGTGAACCGTGAGCAAAGCATTGCACCAATGACGGTTTACAAATGTGACTGGAGGGATCTATGCTGTGTCCTGAACATTTAGAAATCTACTGCAACATGTAAGCGACCTTCAGAGAGTAAATAATGTGTCAAGATAGTTATCTGAAGTGTATTGAGCTACATAAAGACATGTTCCTACTTCCGTGAGCACTCGGCAATGTCTGTAGCGAGCGTACCATTGATTTTATATCTATGGTGAGCATGCTACGCATACAGTGGAATATGTGTTTTTATTCAGTTTGGTGTTTTATTCTGTTTGCAAACGCTTTAGTACTGAACTGAAATTGAGAAACGGAGAGATCAGCTTGGCGGAAATGACGTGGTCGGCAAAAATGCCAGTTTCCATATATGGTATGCGAAAAACGATGAAACATATAAAACAAATTATTTATTTATTTTTTCACCTGAGGCCTTGGGCTACAAATGTGAAGATAGTAAACTTTTGCACATAGTTGTTTGTTGTGGAAAATGAATACATTGTTGAAATATTCAAATATATTTTTACTTTTTCTTTTGACTTCTTGGTCTAACTTTTTATAATATGTGATATCACTACAGCATACGTATTCAAATAGCCCATGTTATGCTGAAAAAATGATATCAATTACTTGCTTGTGCCTTACTGTACTGAATTATTATACATATTTATATATTAAGAGAGTCAAGGCCCCAGTAATAGGACAAAATTGGCTCAGACCCCAGAGGGTTTTAAGAATGAACTTTGACTTATTAGTCAAAAAATTCTCAGTAAAAAGCAGGACTTCCCTCAAGCATTAAATCAGCCAATCCAGTGATTATGTTCATGCACAAGTTGTCATGATTAAAGGCGGTGTTGTGCTCTTAATGACCTAGTTTGTATGGGGTGTTGTCTGTCTATGTTGGAAGGCAAATGTGTTTATACATGTTCCAAATGGCCACACTCGAAAAGCAGGTTAAAAAGGCCTACTGTCATAAAGAGGGGCAAGATGCAATAATCATGGGGATAACAGCACACGCTTTCACACAGTCTCTCCTAGAAAGCATTCATGGTGTTGGACTCATTTATACTCAGGAACAGAAGTAGTTATGTGAAAGCGCTTGAGAGAAAAGTAATTTGTAGGTTTGGGGGCTACACCATGGAGCTAACCTCCTTTGTTTTATTATCTTCTTTTTTAGAGGGGCAATAAAGTCGAGAGTCATTTGCAGTGAGCCTGAAGCACTTTCAACAAAATAATCAATTTGGGAGGGATTAAAGTAAGCATAGGAGTCCTTTGTTATGTTGAGACATGGCACTGAATTAAATGCCGATGGAATCACGTCCTTAAATTAGCTACAGCACTATCAGATAGACATCTAGTAGGAATTTTTGCCTAATGGCGTGTAGTCCAGTAATAGGAATTCAAGTTATTAATTAATGGTCCAATAAAAAAGGATTCTGTGGAAAGACTATTAGATGTTTAATGTCAAAGCCATATGCCAGAACAAAATTGAGGGTGTGGTTAAATCTAATAATGAGATAAATGCAGTACTAAGGCTATCATTATCAACATCCACATCAATATTAAAATCACCTAAAATAATGACTATGTTTTAAGGACTAAACCTGATAAAAACTCTGAGAATTCAGATAAAAATTCAGAATACAGACCAGGAGTGTGGTACACCATAACAAATAGAATTGGCTGTAGTGTTTTCCAGGTTGGGACCAAGAACAAGGCTTTCAAATGAGTTTCAAACGCGCATCACTTTAGTTTAGGTTTAGATTGTTGTACTATTTCAGTGGTGGTGTTCATTTTTATTAGGTTTTTATGTATAACTCCTCTTCTGTTTACTTTTGATTTAATTAATTTAAGTGGTTGGGGGGCAGACACCGTCTCTATGGGGTTTTGGGTGGGTAACTGCTTTAATGGAAGCGCAGAGAAGCGTGTAGGACTGCAACTCCTGGCTCCTGGTCTCAACTCTGGGTTGTCATGGTTTTGGTCCTCTAATAAACTTGGCCTGATTTCTAGATATGAGAGGGGCTTCATCCAAAGTAGGATGAATGCCGTCTCTCCTAATCAGACCAGATATTCTCCAGAAAGTCGGCCAATTATCTACAATGCCCACATCATTTGCTGGACACCACCTCAACAGCCAGCAGTTGATTGATGACATGCGGTTATACATGTTGTCACATGTTGTCAGATTTGGCAGGGGCCTAGAGAAAACTATGGAGGTATGCAAACTGTTATTGCATACACCGATCAGCCATAACATTATTACCACCTGCCTAATATTGTGTAGGTCCCTCTTTTGCCGCAAAAACAGCCCTGACCTGTGGAGGCATGGACTCCACTAGACCTCTGAAGGTGTGCTGTGGTATCTGGCACCAAGACGTTAGCAGCAGATCCTTTAAGTCCTGTAAGTTGCGAGGTGGGGCCTCCATGGATCGGACTTGTTTGTCCAGCACATCCCACAGATGCTCGATTGGATTGAGATCTGGGGAATTTGGAAGCCAAGTCAACACCTTGAACTCGTTGTCGTGTTCCTTAAACCATTCCTGAACCATTTTTGCAGTGTGGCAGGGCGCATTATCCTGCTGAAAGAGGCCACTGCCATTAGGGAATACCGTTTGCATGAAGGGGTGTACTTGGTCTGCAACAATGTTTAGGTAGGTGGTACGTGTCAAAGTAACATCCACATGAATGGCAGGACCCGAGGATTCCCAGCAGAACATTGCCCAAAGCATCACACTGCCTCCGCCAGCTTGCCTTCTTCCCATAGTGCATCCTGGTGCCATGTCTTCCCCTCTTCTACCCGGCCATCCACATGATGTAAAAGAAAACGTGATTCATCAGACCAGGCCACCTTCTTCCATTTCTCCGTGGTCCAGTTCTGATGCTCACGTGCCCATTGTAGGTACTTTCTGCGGTGGACAGGGATCAGCATGGGCACCCTGACCAGTCTGCGGCTATGCAGCCCCATACGCAACAAACTGCGATGCACTGTGTGTTCTGACACCTTTCTGTCAGAACCAGCATTAACTTTTTCAGCAATTTGAGCTACAGTAGCTCTTCTGTTGGATCGGACCACACAAATCAGCCTTCGCTCCCCACGCGCATCACTGAGCCTTCGCCGCCCATGACTGTCACCGGTTCACTGGTTTTCCTTCCTTGGACCACTTTTGGTAGGTACTGACCACTGCAGACCGGGAACACCCCACAAGAGCTGCAGTTTTGGAGATGCTCTGACCCAGTCATCTAGCCATCTCTATTTGGCCCTTGTCAAAATCGCTCACATCCTTACGCTTGCCCATTTTTCCTGCTTCCAAACATCATCTTCAAGGACAAAATGTTCACTTGCTGCCTAATATATCCCACCCACTGACAGGTACCATTGTAACGATATAATCAATGTTCTTCACTTCACCTGTCAGTGGTCATAATGTTATGGCTGATCGGTGTATGTACACACCGACTCAACATTCATTTTTGTGACCCCCGATTGGCGTAATCAGGTGTTGTTACCACCGGCGTGAATAACAATCTTAATATATTTATACTTATCCATAGCCAGCAGTTTTAAATATAATACAATGTCGCCCGCTCTGGCTCCAGGAATACATTTGACTATGGTCACCTGTGTCGGTCAAGATAGAACTGCCATTAATCAGAGTTGGTTTCTCAGCAGGTGTGTCGCTGAGTGGACAGAACCTGTTAGAAACATGAACTGGTTGGTGGGCTTTGGCTTAAGGTTATGTTTCCTTCGGACAGTCACCCAGTCTCCCTGGGGACAGCTAACAGGAGCTACATTTGGTCAGCCCGCACCAGAAACTGCGGGCTGGCTAACTACAGCAGCTAATGAGTTTCCATGGTGCGGAGGCACGAATCTAACTCATGAAGCCTTGCCTCCGATACGGAAAATCTTCTTCATTATTTACATCTACCATTATCACTAAAGGAGGCAGAGGAGTAGCTAAACATTTGACACACCGAGCAAGAGAGCAGGGGAGAGAGAGAGAGAGGCCATCGCTAACTGCTAAACTGAAGTATGGTAGAAAGCAGAACTGAATAGCATGTAACAGGGTTCCCATGGTCATGAAATTCCTGGAAAAGTTATGAAATTAGAATAACTATTTTCCAGGCCTGGAAATGGTTTCGAATTAACAGAATGTTTTGGAAAAGTTTGAATATACATTGTTTTGTTATTGTTTAAAATATGCTCATAAAAATTCCAAAACATAACATTACGTGAAATACGTTCCTTGTATTACAACATTAAAATCTAGTGCTGCGGTGCGTGACTAGTATCACATGATACACATTGGCGTATGCAGCTAGTTGGTGTCGAGAATGTCTGAAGTTAGCAAGCGCTAGCAGTTTGCTGATCCGAAAATACCTGGGAAGTGCGTGTTTAATAATGTTTGGCTTTCAAATGACAATAATACATGGCTTAAGAGAGAGGCAGACCATAACCTGCACCCTATGAACGCTATATAGGACTACCTGTTTTAAACTACTTAAATAAAGTCATGAAAATGGGGTAAAATATTATGGAAAGGTTATGGAAATGTTTTGAAAATTCCAGGATGACTACTCTTTTCATCCTGAATGAAGAGAGTAGTCATCATGGTAGAGGAGGAGAGGGCCTCTAAGGTGGGCATCTGAGCAGTGGCCAAGGCCCTTGCTGTGGTGGGGGAGGTGGATCTGGTGGGCTGGAGCTGGTGGATTGAGTCACGGGCGATGTTGTCAGAACTGTCCCTTTGTCTTTCAAATCGACAGTAGAAGTAATTGAGGCCCAGGCGCAAGTCGTTAACGGAGTGGGGGGCTTTGGGTTTGTCTCTCCAGACAGAAGCAGAGTCATTAGCTGATAATTGCTGTTGAAGTTTCTCAGAGTACAGTCATTTACCCCCTCTCACCGCCTTGCTAAACCTGTATTCCGTACTACACACGTAAACATGTTTTTTGAGCTGTAAACTGTCCTCCTGAATGCTTCTTCCTTTTCCAACCTTATAGCTGCCTAAGCTTAGCTGTGAATCAGGGTTTGTCATTATTATAACTCACCTTGGTACGTATTCTTAAGTTTGATTAAAATGCTCATTCTTGCTCTTGACTAAAGCAGACAAAAATGTTCACAAGATTTTTGTCAACTAATCTTGACTAAAAGTAAAAAGGTTGTCGAGACTTACATGGAAACTTACATGGACTTTTGATCTCATAACTTAGACTCAGACTAAATCTAATAGCTGCCAAAATTAACACTACAAAAGAGATTAAAAAAAAAAAAAAAAGAAGAGTTAGACTCCGGAACTATGTAGCCTCGTGGGTTGTTCTGCTGATTTTCCCTCAGGCTCAGACAGTGTCAGTTTTTACACTCTTGTCTCTCCCACAGGTATCTGTAGTTCCCAGTCCAGGCCACTCAGGACAAGATGTCAGCGTCCAGGTGAAGGGAACCTCGGCGGGCACAGTGCTTGTTGCAGGGGACTTATTTGAGTGTTGCTCAGATGAGGACAGCTGGCGGGATCTGAGTATGAACACTGCAGTTCAGGAGGTCAGCCGCCAGGAGGCGCTGCGCACCGCTGATGTCATCATACCGGGACATGGACTCCCATTTAGAGTCGTCAGGACCTGATGAACAATGGAGATCAATACTGATATGTAAGGAAGTGGCTTGATGGACTGTAGGTGTAGTTTTACAACTTAACTGGAGCTGCTTGACATTATGTCATCATACTGCGAGCTTGACTGTTTTCATTCCAACCTAAGTTTACATATCTTCACATAGAACTCATCTGGCCACACAGACAAAAACAAAAAATGTTATACATTTGATAACTGTAAACTAAATTTCACTTCCATACTGTATGTTGGTATGACTTATGACATGTACTGAACCTACCTGTATTCAGGTCTACATCCCTGTAACAAGGTGTGAACTTACACCACTGGAGGTCAGCAAAAACAGATTTTCAGCTGCCGTTAACTGCCTGTGTCTCATTGTGCTCAGAATGGGATTTCCACACCGAAATGCAAAATTTTAATGTGAAACACTATAGTGAAACACTGTGCTGTGCAGAGCTTTGTCTGCCATGCCTGTAGTTTGTGTGTGCAATCTGCTGTGAAGGATCTAAAAAACAAACACTTTGCATAGTCCTGCAGTATCCCTTAGGCACTGAAACAACCTGCTCCCAGTTCATTTCAGAGTGCAATAAAAAACTTCTGAGATGTGTGTCTAAGCTGATGACATGTGTACTGGTAAATGACTTACTGTATCAAAGGTTAGTTTCAAGTCTCTGCAGGTTGATTTTCATGGTTTACTGAAATGAACTGAAATAAGGTTAAGGTTAACAAGAGCTTCCTCTAGAGGGGACTGTGTTAAATTTCGGTCTACAACATTTGGGCAAAACTGCTTCTCAGTTAAGGCAGCTGGGATGTGGAATTCTCTACCACTGAGTATCAGAGATTGCAGTACTTTTAAACATGATGCATGATTAGATTTATACTAATGACTATTAGACCTTCAGTAAGTTAATACACAACAATGACGTTGTTGCATGTTAAAGTCTAAACTCCAGAGTCTGTCGATTATTAATTAATTTACTCTTTTATTGTCTGTAAAGATTCATTCATGACCTTGGAAATTGTGACAAAATAATCTTGACTTAAGGTCTAGTTACTAGTTTTCCAGAGCTTTCAACTGCATGTCATGGTCCTCATCAGCAGAGTTTGCGCAGTTGTCATGGAGTTGTCATCACATGACCAAAATGTGTAACTTAAGGTTATGTTACAAGTGGTTTACTTTTAAACATTTTAAATTTAGTTTGGGAAGATGGTTGAAGGACAACCAGGTCTGTAGTCATTGAAGTAAGAGACACTGAATGTGGCCACCATTGGTACTGAGTGTTTGGTTGGTGCTTCCAAGAACTAAAGAACTGTCTGTTTTTTATGGTGTTGGGATTTTTGATGGTGTGCTCCCTAGTGGGAATTTAGTATTGTTGTTCTGTTGTTTGTTTCGGGGTGGTTGTTATTTTTGGTTTTGTTTCTTAGTTTTCCGTTTGTAAAAAAACAGACACAATAAAACACCAGAGTGTAAGGTTTGATTTACTATAACTGAACTTTTAGCTCTGTAACCTGCGCATCACTAGTGGACCCAGGGACTACAGATGAAATATATCTGATATATCTGGTACAATACATGTATTGTGTATTGTCACTGCTAAATAAACAATAAAATAAGAAGCTGTCAAATCAATATATAAAAATGATGCTTTGGGGATGGGTAGTGACAATTGGTCTTAAACTGGTAGTTCCTGATTTGTCAGAACTGGAATATTTATATGCTCCTGTGTAGCTGGTGCTGCTAGTAACCTCAGGAACCAACATGCCACAGATTTGTGGTGTTTCAGACATGAGAATACAGCTTGTCCACTCACCTCTGCCTCTAAGTTGGCCAGGGCCAGGATTTTGTTTGTTATTTCTCTATCTCTGTTAGCCTCTCAGAAGCTTAAGCTCTTCTAGTCTTTTAAAGATGATTTATAGTAAAATAGCACCAACACTTCCAGACATTATTTTTTTAATATTTCTGCTAAAAGTAAAAAATAATAGTAATTTGCTTTCACAACATTCCCTTTTTATTATTAAATTATGAATGGATATGTATTTATATTGATAAAATCTTACCAATACCCTTTAGCAGTAAAACAAGTAAATACACAATGGGTAGTTAAGGGTAAAACCATGGTCCAGATATGCTACCATTAGAATGCTGAAAGACTTTTCCGCACACACGCACACACACACACACACACACACACAGTGCACTGTACCTTTGAACTGCTGATGTTTTTAGTGGTTTGAGTCATTCAGGACAGGAGTGCTATCTCTCACGCTACACTTTCCATCAACGTTGACACACACCTTAATCAGTTGATCAATCATGACCCTGAAATAATGGGAAAACCTGTATGTTTAGATACAAACATTTTGTACCAATAGTCAACATTTATTCAGTGCATTTGAAACAGCACAGTTGAACACTTCATTGAATCTAGAAAAGTAGTACTACATCCACTATTGCCACTGTCGTGGAAAAACTGCTTGTGGTCTTTTAACTGAACAAAAGACAAGAAACACTTACAGATCGTTGACAAAAATATATTGTACAATAGGAGATAGACAACAGAAGTCATCAGCCATCTCTCTCTATCTCCAAGAGAAGATACAAGAATACAGCTTTTATAGTATTCTGGAGACAGAGAAACTCTTTTCCATTGGTCAGTGTTACATGATTCGATAGGTTTAAACCTATAGGAACTTTCAAAAACATACTAAGACCCTTAACATCTGGAAAACATAAAGCATCTCTGTACCATAGAGCTGACCTTTTGACCTCACGTTGAGTCACATTGCTTAACACACACAAAACCTGAAGACATGAAACTAGGTAAGAGTTCAAGAGTAGAGACATGAATAGAACTGGGACTATTAACTAATTAAAGTAAATACACAATCATATAATTACTAAATATTAATAAGTATACAAACATGATTATGAATAGATGATTAACATGTGAATAAATGATAAGTTATGAGCTCACAACAAAGTTTACTTTCACACCACCAATAGGCTACTGCTGCTACCACAACTACCACTACTACTGCCAATTCATCCATTACTACCACTAAAATCACGACTGTAGCCATTACTTCTACTGCCATTTACAAAGCCTGTCTCCTAGAAATTATGTTTGTATACTACTAATTTGCAACAACAAATACATTTTGAAGGAAATATAATGCTGGCTGGATTATGTTATTAACATAGTGAGGAATGAACGTATCTGGCAGGGTGCAAAAACGATACTGAACGCATCAGTAAAATGTTCACTGACTACATATTTAATTTGTTTTCTGCTGAAATATCCCATCTTGCAATACAATATCCGCTGGTAGTGACTACAGCATTATTACATTTTTGATGGTTATGTTAAGGCACTCACAGCATTTCTTAAGCTTACAGAAAAACTTGGTCTTTTTTTACAGAAAGTCTACAGTGTCAGGATGAGAGGATGTGTCTACAGGATGAGACACAACGTGTTTATTAAAATAATGGCCACCAGGCACTTGTCAGAGGGCTCTCCTCCCAGGCGTGGCTCCTGAGAGGGCCCCCGTTCTCCCTATTCTGGATGAGGTAGCTCTGTTCTGACTCCGCACCTGGGACCAATTTGCCTTGGTAGACCGTAGCCTAACTGCTATGGTCACAGGGGCACATAAATCCCTCCACCATGGCAGGGTGGTGATTGTCTGATGGGGGAGTGAGAAAGGAGTCAGAAAGGAGTCAGTTGAAGTCAACAAGACCTCCAAATTAAACAACAAAATACGCCATTTTTTACTGCACTCCAGAATGACACACAGAAGTGTTTTTTGATATGACGCCCCTGTCAGCAGGACGACATCATTTTGTCTGTGCCTTCCAAAACTGTTACAAATCAGTGTTGAAAGAAATGTGTTTTATGATGTCAGTGGTATGATTAAGGTTTGGTCAGGTTGAGGCATGGATGGATATATATGTAAATGTGTGTAAAGTGGACACAATATTACAAACATAATGTTGTCCAGTACCACAATGCACCACTGAACCGAGTCAACACACAATGTAAGTGTCACCTCACTTAAAACAACATAAGATTTAATTTGAAGGCAGGTGACACTTAAAGGGTTATTTCACCTAAGTTACAAGAAAACACAAACATTTGGTCTGTTTCTTCAGGATTATCATTCAGGCACTACTTCTTCAGTGGAAAGTAGTTGATATGAAAACTGTTTAAAGTGTGGATAATCCAAAGTGACATGAACAATGATTCTGTTTTTTTAAGTAAGGTAGTATTTATTGCGGTATTGTGCCTGTGGTATTGTGTTGCACTACACACTGCAATACAGGTGTTTCTGTTTTTCTGGTTACTCATTGTACTGCCACCACTACTACTATTACTGCAACTCCTTAGGACTTATTTCTGTGGCCTTACTTTAATGGCCTCTTATTAAATCAATGGACTTTTTTAGTCCTATTGTTATAGCTGTTCCATTACTTGTTACTACTTTATCTTCCCCCATACTCCTACTGCACCCTCAGCCATCTGAGGAGAGGGATGTCTCTTTGAATTGACTTTTACAAGGGTTGTCCCATTTTTTCCCCTTATCTTCTGCTTTATCACCTTAGTGTGTATGATACTGTAGTCATGCCAAGTTTGTGGGTGTGTCTCATGTGTGTCAGAATACCATCAGAGTGGTAGTACCAGGCAAAACAGGAGATATTAATATAACATTACCCACCCATAAAACCTCATAAACTTCAACTGTCACACTGTTATGTAATCTATTGTTGGCTGTCATTTGGGGAAACACTGCATCTGATGAACTTCTATAAAATTAACTTTTAAAGAGACAAATGTACAAAATATAACAGGAAGGACCTTTATAGATGTTCCTGTCTGTTACTTGAATTCTGTTTCAGTATTACCTTTGTACAGTATGGAGGTTCAAGATGCTCAGTAATTCACATTGGGAGGTGCAGGATAGTGCCAAGTAAAAGATTGGTTGTAATGTGGAGTAAAACAAGAATATTCATGTTTGAAAATCTGTAGTAGATGCATGATTAGATTTATACTAATGACTATTAGACCTTCAGTAAGTTAATACACAACAATGACGTTGTTACATGTTAAAGTCTAAACTCCAGAGTCTGTCGATTATTAATTAATTTACTCTTTTATTGTCTGTAAAAATTCATTCATGACCTTGGAAATTGTGACAAAATAATCTTGACTTAAGGTCTAGTTACTAGTTTTCCAGAGCTTTCAACTGCATGTCATGGTCCTCATCAGCAGAGTTTGCGCAGTTGTCATGGAGTTGTCATCACATGACCAAAATGTGTAACTTAAGGTTATGTTACAAGTGGTTGTATATGGGGGAAATGTTAACTCCAAGATGGTCTCTGGTGTCAGATGTGCATGTCCTCCTTGATGTTTCTGTGGCTGTCCACTGAATCCTGGTCCATGACCTTTGACCTCTTCCGACTCAGTGCTGTGACTAGTTTTGGGAACACCTGACCAAAACTGGCCACAGCATTGACTGGGTAGGAGATAGAAGATTAAATGGACAACAAAAACATGAAGAAGTTTAGTAAAATGGTTTAGTGCTCAGGATCACTATGACTTTGGACTTTGGAGTCTGTTGCCTGGATATATTGAAAACCACCCAAAGATAAAGGCAGGGCTTCTAAGATAAAGCATACTGTATACCTATGAAAGCATACTGTATACCTATGTTCTCCTCTCTCTATAATGTGTGGGCATCATGCTCATCATCATTAATCATACCACACACAGAATTTAAAATTTTGGTTAGACTTCACCTCTACAAAGATAAGACCAGGCAATAATGGAAACCATGATGCACTGTGACCAGGTGATGCTGAGGGCTTGTTTGACTGGAGCTAGATTTACTCCCTACACTTTTGAATAGTGCCATAACTCACTGATAAGGTAATCAAATCATAAACACACACACGCACGCACGCACGCACACACACACTGGTACTACAAATTGCTCTTTATCAGTGTTCTGACAAAAGATACTTCATGGTAAAGTTAAAGGAAAATAATTAATCTACTGTATTCTGTTAAAAAGAACATGGAGTCATGTTGAAGGTGCAGCTCTGACAGAGAGGGGTGGACCTGACTCAGCTGGATCAGGATCTGAGATGACAGCATATATTCTGCCTCAAAGCCTCAAAACCATTTTGCATTTTTTTTCTTGACTGTTCTACATGTATGATTGAGTAACCATCAATGTAGTACAATAAAATGCCATACTATTCACTATTATTGCAGCGGGCACCCCCATGGCTTAGGGGTTAAGACACTCACCGGGGTCCTTAGTGGTATCTCTTTCTCCCTCATTTCCTGTCCTCTCGCTATTGTCCCCGTCTAATAAAGTCATAACATATCCACAAAAAAAATTTGTAACATGGTTACCAAAATTCCTACATATTTGTATGGAAACACTCATCCTGTTTTTCTTTAAGATTTGTTTTTGGGCATTTTTGCCTTTATTTGAAAGTGACAGCTGCAGAGGGAGACAGGAAAGGTGGGAGAGAGAGGAGTTGACGTGCAGCAAAGGGCTCGGGTTGGAATCGAACCCCGGCCACTGCGGTAAGGACTCAGCCTTAATGATACATGCTCTACCAGGTGAGCTGGTAGGATGAGGGGCACCCCTCGTCCTGTTTTTCATCTAATATTTGCAAAAACGAGAGGACCATGTCGACTCAACAAATGACAAAACAAATTCTGGCTGCATGTTATTTACACAAATTAGACTACTTGAAGTGTTTTCTAGGTTTATTTGCCCCAAATAGCTAATGTACTGACTGTACAAATGTCAGCTGTAACTAGCAACATACAAAGAACTGTGTGTGTGTGGAGTGTCCCTGTGTGTTTTTGTGACAGCTCAGATTTTGCTCTAGTTTATCTCCCTTTTCCTTGTTTCTGTATTGTACGTTTTAGCCTTGAGACTAGCACAATTGTTTTGCTTAAACCGAAACATTTTCAACTCACACAGATGTCTCTTCACCTCAATTTGCACCACCTAGATCAAATGTGTTTGTGCCCACAGCACAGTAAGGCCACAGAAATAAGTCCACAGATGAAATGGTGATTTGTATGGCTGAAACAAAACCAAACCTGCGTTCACAGATCTCTAGCAACACAAGTATAATGATTGTAATGTGGTGTAAATACTGTAATTTTACTGTATATGATCATGTCACATGTATGAGAATGTCACCATTTATTGTGTGCTCAATTTAACTAATGTATTTTTGCTAATGATGATATTGTTTGACCTTTTTAAGCATAAAAGCCTAACTAGGGACAGTGGTCGCAAATTAGCCTTGGCTAGAAATTCTAAATTCAATACATGGTAACATGTTTTTTTTTTATAACTTGGTAACATGTTTTTTATAACTTATTAGTTTATTTCTCAGGGACAATGCAAGAATATATTTTCTTGCATTGTCCCTGAGAAATAAACTAATAATAAAAAAATAATAACTATGTAATTTTGCAAAAGTTGTCTAGTGTTCAGGCTCAACACACCTTAAGTGTTTTTAACATTAGTCTGTTGATTATTCATTAAAAAAAAAAAAAAACTGAAAAAAAGCATTTGTAATAATGTTAGAAAAAACCATCTAGTCATCTATTCTGTTATTTTCTATTCTATGCTTAATAAGAAGGGTTATGCTGAAAGCTCATGAAAAGATACTGTAGACCACAAACAAATGGCTTTTATGGCTTTCATGGAAACACATGCACACAAACACACACACCCATGACATAAAGTCTGGGTCGTAAGTGGGGTGGCTGGATGTCCTTATCTCCTATAGCTCCACCTTTATACCCTCCACCCTCTAAAACCTCATATATATATATATATATAAACAGTTCTTCCATTCCCCTTTTCTGACATCTGATGCATGAGGCTGCACTTGAAGTGTGATAGCTAACAATCATCACATTTTTGCATTTTTCAAGTGTGTCAGAAGAAAAGTTTGACTGACAGTATCTGTAAAGAGAGTCTGAATATTTTGGTTGGAGGAGTACTTGGGATTTTAGGCATTTTTAGATTTTTGAACAGCAGTTTTTCCTTCCATCTGCAGACATTATGTGTACCGGAGCATGTTCTAAGTTTGTTGCCATTCCCCTATATGTCCTGGCTGCAGTGTCGGTCATCTGCAACATCATGCTTTTTTTTCCTGACTTTGATACAAAGTATGCAGTAGCTGACACGGAAGGAGAGGAACGAATCACTCAGGAGGTCAAATACATGGGAGGCCTGATAGGAGGAGGAATCATGGTGAGTAGATTTGATGAGATTACATTTAGTGTGTGTGATTAATGTCAAGGTTTCCAAAAAGATTAAAGCTGGTCATAAACTTAAAAAAATTGAATCCAGCTCAGTTCACCTCACTACAGTCCAGCCTAATGTAGTAATATGTGCACCTTGTTTGTCATTGCCTTTCAAAAAGACCCATATGACCATTAAAGAAATTATATGATATGTTTCATATCATATCAGGTATTTTCTGATCTTTCACCTTTATTGTTAATGTTTGGTCAAGTTTAGGCAACTAAAACTATTTGGTTAAGATTAAAAGAAAGATCATGGTCATAAATAAAAGAAACCAGTTCGTGAGACAGGATGTGAAAAATGTCAGACACTTAACTCGCCCAACAATCCACCCCAACCTCCTCCCTAAGAGGTTTTATGGTGATACAACAATGTCACGCTGCTACCTGTGTTTCTGAGAGAGAACAGTCATTATTCACACAACCACAACACACGTCTCTTGTGAGGAAAACAGGTATTTTTGTAGATTATTTTTGCCATTTTTGCCTTTATTAGAGAGGTTACAGTTGAGATAGACACAGGAAACATCACAGTGAGACAGAGAGAGGGTATGACATGCAGCAAAGGTCCCTGGCTGGAATTGAATCAGGGACTTTGTGGTTGAACCATGTTCACCTTAACCACTATATCACCAAGACGCTCCAAACATAGGTCATTTTAAATATTAGAACATATAACTGATGCTGCCTTTTTTCTGTTGAGGGCAGTCTCACATTAATGGTGTTGCCATTTTTCTAGTTTTCTTTTCTATTACATTAAAGCGGCACTCCACCAATTTTACACATCAAGATCACTATACTCCTCTCGGCAAGTACTACTCAGCCTGTGAAAACAGTTGTATAATGTCTTCTGTGGCTCTGGAGAAGCTTTGCAAGTTTGAGAAAATAACCCTGATGTTGTTATAGTGATGCCATCAGGATTATCTCAGCTTGGACTTGGAGACTACAAATTTATAACAGAAAGCCTGTGTTACAAACTGAGTCGTGCAGTTTGAAAGATGTGTTGTTATGGGAATTGGAGGATCCACTGTTTTTGGAGCATGACCCATACTAGGGACTAAATGCCTCTGCAGCACTGACTTGGCCCATTCTATTTTTAATCTGTCTTTGGCTAGTGCCCCAACTTTATGGAAATGCAATACTAAATTGCTGGAGTACTTTTTTAAATGCAGTCCAGTTCAAATCACTCCAGTCCAATCCAGTCCAGTGCCTCTGTGTTGTGCTTTGATCTCATTAACTTTACATTTAGTTCAGTTCAGCCCCACGTGTTTTGTTATCTTATTTCTAGCATAATTGAGCAAGTACATGTTTATCATGATTAAACCAATAAGATGGCAGGCAACAAGTAGTCATATGTTAACTTCAAACTGTTTGGTTAGAAGATAAAACATTGCTTGCATTCTTGTCTTTTTTACCTTCCTCGCCCTCTCTCTGTTTCTGCTGTCAGGTCCTCATTCCTGCCATTCACATTCATCTGACCAGTGCTAATAATTGCTGTGCCAACCGTTGTGGGGTAAGTATGTACAGTATATGGATGCTGTCTAACTGAAATGTTGCCATTCTCTTGTTGCTATGGATAGCACATTTTGGACAGTAGTTACTATGATGGACACTGATACAGTAGGTGTGTACAGTGTATAACCAAGGGAAACTAATCTGACTCTTCCATACCAACAAAACCAAATATTGTGACTGATGTGACTACCTATCTATAAGCCCTGTTTACACCTGGCATTAACATGCATCTTGGGTGATCCGATCACAAGTGGACAGCTCAGTACAAGTGTGAATGCGCCTAAGACACATTGAGGACGCATTGAAATCTGATCGGTCTGACCACATTTGGAGGTTGCCACATTCTTTTAGTTGTGTGTAAGCAAACATGTCCTGGGCCACATTGAAGGACCACCTACTCAAATGATGTCCTCTGCTAAGCGGAAGTATGTACTCATTTGCATGCCAACAGCATCATATTAAAGTACAATGCAAAACAACAAGAAGAAGCAAAACAAAGACAATGTTCTTTACAAGAAAAATAATTGACAGTATAATTTAAGACTAAAATTATATTATCAAGAACTGGAGAGAGTGAAACTATTTAAATTTTCAGGATTGTGGTTTGATGAAAGAATTACATTGGCTATACATATTAGGAAAATCATTGACAAGTGTAAGAAAGTATTAAATGTGATGAGATGTCTGCCCCACATTCACTTCCTACCAGAGAGAACAGCATTGAAAACCATTTACATAGGATTAATAAGATCAGTATTAGATTATGGGTGTGTAGCGTTTTTATTTGCAGCAAATATGTCTCTCAAAAAGTTAGACAATACTCTTAATAGCCCTTGTTTAAATCATGATATCCTAAAAGTTGTAAAATTCACTAATAGCCGAATCCAGAGTTATAGATTCACTGTTGTTGTGACATGTGAGTGAGTCCGAGACCGAGCAGTTGGGAGTCGGGTTTAATGGAAACGCTAGTGTGCTTGCTCTATGGGCTGCATGTATGGAAGGCCGATTGGACCAAAACATCTAGTTTGACGTTCGTCTTAAGACGTTCAAAATTGGCACCTTAAGACATTCAAAATTGACATCTTAAGATGTTCAAAATTGACGTCTTAAGATGTTTGGACCTTGGTCATGTGGGCTCTTACTAGTGGGTACGTTTGTATGGAAGGCTGATTGGACCCACTAGTAAGAGCCCACATTACCACAACGTAGGTATAAGTACTGCCCAACGCAGCTCCTACGTCAAATAAGGGTGGGTATGTTGACACCAACCAATAGCATGGAAGCCTTAAGGTCCAAATGTCTTAAGACGTCAATTTTGAGCATCTTAAGATGCCAATTTTGAACGTCTTAAGGTGAACGTCAAACTAGACGTTTTGGTCCAATTGGCCTTCCATATGCACGATGTGGAAGCTATGCGGAAGATCCGGGTAATTTTATGCCCGGAAGTCAAACTTTTTTGTCTTCATGCATGGCTTCCATGGATGTATAATAAGACCTGGATACGCCGCTGCAGCTCAGCCTTGCTTCCAATTTTGCCCAGTGGCCACTTGCAGTATTGCTGCAAAAAATTCCCCAACAGCCCAAAAAGCATTTTCCCCATAAACTAGACATTGTAAAAGAGACATCTGTAAAACTGTTGACAGGACACCTCGAACTGCAAATAAGGTTGATTATGAGTCTTTCTGTTATGATTTTTTGATCCATGGAGGTTTTATATTTGTAAAACTTTCCTCAAGCTGAGAAAAGCAATCTGTTACATCATCACAATGTAAAGTCTATAGGCTGAGGCCAGTAGGAGAAACATTACTGCACATATTCAGTGGGCAAAGCCATCTGTCCATCAGGAAACTCTGTAAATTGAGAGTAATTTCTCCATAAAATATGATCCAGTTTCACCAAAATCGGTGAATAAAGTTATGAAGTTGTGTTTTTATTCAGTAATCAGTGAGCCCCGGCCCCCAGAAACACTCCGGCGGCATCTATCATTTTTCCAACCTAATTCTTGTCTCATTTGTGATCTGATAAAAAAGTAAAT
Source organism: Macquaria australasica (assembly GCA_005408345.1). Classification (NCBI taxonomy): domain Eukaryota; kingdom Metazoa; phylum Chordata; class Actinopteri; order Centrarchiformes; family Percichthyidae; genus Macquaria; species Macquaria australasica. The sequence goes on from SEMN01001302.1 coordinate 23,923, forward strand.
TCATCAAATTCAGGTTAAAAACAACAACACATTTGGTCTTTGCAAAAGGAAATGATGTACATATTTATTTGCATATAGAGTGGGGAAGTGAGATCCAATCACAAATGGTCACTCGAGACTCATGTGGAGACGCATTCTAATGCCAGGTGTGAACTGACGTACTTGCTGTTCACTTGTGATCAGATCACCCAAGACACATGTTAATGCGAGGTGGAAACAGGGCCTATAGTCTCATATTTTCACCATCATATTGATATAGTATCTTCCAGGTGTAGCTGAAATACTATGTTCTATAAAGCAAACTTTTCTCTGTGAAGTGTAATATTCTTATCATGTGTATTTTAAAAACACATCTGTATTATTAACATTTTCAGCATAAATGTTCAGACACAAAGTTGCACAGGTTTTAATTACGTCAATAATGTCAGTCTGACTATGGGGACCCCCTAGTGGTTGTATTAAAGGCACTGCTGCAGGAAGCAATATATGCAGCTTCTCCCCTCGCCCCTCAGACACATATCATATCATGTGTGCTTTTATTACGGTCAAATGAATAAGTTCAGATGTAAACTGTGATTTCATAACTCAGGCAAGTTTCACAGTCCCTGCAATTTGATTTTCATACTGTAGTGAAATAAATGGAAACCAGTGACTTTGTATATGGAAATTTAAATGTCTTTGGAAATTGTTAGCAGTAATGAAAATGATACATGACTTACAAGGTCATGGTTTATTTTATTGTTTTCCAAAGGCAAAAATTGTCTTGGTTTGAAGGAAGTGCTGAATAAAAAAAACATGTCACAAAACACCTGATAAATAAAAAACACACTTGCAAACACACTTGTAACAAAAAACATCTAGCTAATGTTGCAGTTAAAAATACAAGAAAAAGAAAAACACACAAAACAAACATTTTGAATCTTGAATTCTTCACGGTTAGTTTTCCAAACCAGCTGGTAATACTGTAACATAAGCTCTGTAAAAAATAAAAAGTAGCTCTATAAAAACTAATGTTTCTGCAAACACCAAAAATGTATAGTTGAGCATGACTCTGGTATGAAAAAAGTCAAATTATCTCCAAACTTACAGCACTGACTCCACTGTGTGTGCTCCATACAGATGTTTCTGTCCATTGGTTTTGCAGCAGCTGGTGTGGTGGGGGCTGTGTACAGTCTGAGTGTTGCTGCCCTGGGCCTTGCTAATGGGCCAATGTGCTACTGGAGCAATGCAAACAACTTCATTCCACAATGGGGGACCCCCTTTGCTAACAGGTACAGACAGTCTTTATGGACAGATTCAATTCAATTCAGTTTTATTTATATAGCGCCATATCATAACAAAGTTATCTCAGGGCACTTTTTCGAATAGAGCAAGTCTAGACCGACTCTTTATATTTATAGAGACCCAACAGTTCCCACCATGAGCAAGCACTATGCGACAGTGGCAAGGAAAAACTCCCTTTTAACAGGTAGAAACCTCGAGCAGAACCAGGCTCAAGGTGGGCGGTCATCTGCCTCGACCGGTTGGGTTGAAGGGGGAGGGGGGAGCGGGAGAGAGAGAGCATGAGGAAAGAGAACATACAGCAGCACAATACAGTTCCACATAGGGATGTAAGGCAATAGATATGGTAATGGCATTGATGTTAACACCAACAGAAACAACACTAATGGCATACATTTAATATTTTTACTTGAAACTGTGGACAACTGTATTTATAAAATAATACTTTAAAATGTATCACTGTAATATTTGACTACACTACTAATTTTCATCCTTTCCAGTAATGGGAGCTACCTGACTGACAGGGACATGTGGAAGTGGTGTAAAGTTCCAGAGAATGTGGTCGAATTCAATGTGGGACTGTTCTCTACTCTGCTTGTGGCAGCATGCGTGGAGGTTGTCCTCTGTCTCATCCAGATGGTTAATGGACTGTTTGGATGTATCTGTGGGAGCTGCTCCAGCAAAGAGGTGAGACCAGAGCAGACTAAAGGAGCTAGACTGTATGAACTAAAGGCCAAAATGTTTCTATTTATTTTAAAAGGACACACTCAAAGACAAGTCAAAAAACCTCCTCCTGGTCTGATCCCTTTGCCAGAACTCTGTGTCATTTGCATGTCTTTGTAGTCTTGACATGTTAAATCGTACAAATGAGGATAACAGCATACACCTTCAGTCAGTCTCTCCTCGAAGACATTCATGGTGTGGCACTCAGAAGTTCAAACCTTGCCCATTTTTAAAGATCCACACACCTGGATAAACGCTGGGCATTGACAGGTGTCCTTCAAAACGTTTGCACTGGGTATACTTGAACATGTTTTTTCTTTTCTGTTTTGAACCTGCTTCCTGAAAGGAAGTTGGATCAACCACTCAGCTTTTATGACACTGTGGTTAACTGCACAATCACCACATGACCAGCATTGTACAAAGGAATCCACCATTTTACCTGTGGTAGCATCAATCTTCCAGGTGGCTGTCTCGTGTGCTTGCTATAGATTTGTCTACGGATCAAACTACAGCATCTGAGTGTAATGGCAATTCCCTGCAGGTGAGAGTGCAGCAGTATGGCTGCAGTCAGGAGACATGCTGAACCTATAACTCTGCCTTCAGAATCTGTAGAATGTGAAGTGGTGAAAAAATATTTGGGGAATCATTTTAAATAAACCAGAATTTGTATTCCTCAGATGTGGATCTGCTGCACAGGCAGAAGTGATGTCACTGGTAGAGTTGAACTGCCGTTCAGCTTAAGGGCTAGAGCCCAAGAACCACCTCTCCTGGCTAAGTAGGGTTGAGCCCCTCTTTAAACATTTCCTGCTGCTGTTGCTTCACATTTAAAGCTCTCCACCAGTGAACCACTGGGAGGCTTTTATTGTGAAGCAACTATAGTTGTACCACAAATTACCCTGATGTGTGGTACTATTTGGTCAGTGATGGTGTCTTTAAGTGAACTAACATTAGACTGAAAGAAAACTTCAGCTGCATCCTGGCTAGTTACACCCTCAGGGACTATTGTGAGATTTGATGTAAAAAGTAGAGCCTGTTTTCTTTGTGTCACCCTTACAAGTAAACTAACTCTAACTCTGTCTTCTTTCAACAGTAAGATGAACTACAACACACCATGACTTCTTGAAGAAGAAAGTACAGGGATCACCATCAATTCTGTCATCATCATTACCATCATTGCCTTTATCATCACCATTATCATAATCGGTTGCACCAGGGGGTGATGGGATAGGGGTAAAGAGTCCTAATGAATACAGATTACCCATTGTTGAGCTGTCCTCTGGTTTTCCCTTTCTGCCCCAAATTGTCATCATTATTATACATTTTTCAAAAGGAATGACTGGAATTATCTATGAATATTACTTAACTATTTCATTGTTCTCAGATTACACTGATTGAAAGACTGATGCTTAAAAATATTTTGTATTAAAGCTTTGTATAATACATACATACATGCATACATCATAAACCCACAAGTTGTCATCTATAAATTCAAGTATGACAATCTGATGCATTTTGTTTTTGAGGTTTAATAATTATAATGGATTAATTAACAGTATATCAAACAAATATCGAGTAAGGGAAAATAACTATGTACATTTACTCAAGTAAATGTACTTAAGTACAAATTTTAGTTACTTGCATTGACAGCTATATAATTTGGAGATTACCATTTTACAGGCAAAATAAATGACCATTTTGCAAAATATGTTGCATTGTTACAGATTAAACTAAATTAAATTAACAGTGGATTAAGTAGTAAAATTTGCTCTGCCTCCACCAACTACAACATTAAAACAATAAAACAAACCTGTAATATATATATATATATATGTCATTGTGTTAATGGGCAAATTTACACAAAACTAGGAAAAAAGGAAAACAAATAAAAAAACAAAGATTCAGTCCAGCATGGGACATGGACATACACAGATGCAAAAAAGTGAATAATAATATTAGGTAAAATAAATAAATAAATAAATGAAATAAAACAAACTATAAACAACATGTAAAACTAAGGTGTGATAAATACAGTAACATAGAAGCATTAAAGGTAAATATAACTTATCTTTGTCTTTTGTACTCTTTCCACTTCCTAAAATCAAATGTTTTAAAAAAATTTTTTGATACTTATATCAGTACATTTTTGCTGTTACTGTTACTGCATACTTTTGAATTGAAACTTTGAATGGTGGACTTGTAAGCCTATTACCATTTTTCTCTCATAATTTGAGTACGTCTTCCACCACTGCAAATATGAACATTTCAGAAATCGCCCCCAGGGACAAGAAATTCTTCCCTTAAACATAGGCTAGTGCAAAATGGGTGAACTTGACAGTAAAGGGTCATAGCCTCCACACTTCCCCTTCCAATAACTACATCGTGTGCCTGTAGATAGTCATGAAAAAACGAGACAACCCATGAAAAAAAAGGATTGACCCCGACGTGATTTGAACACGCAACCTTCTGATCTGGAGTCAGACGCGCTACCGTTGCGCCACGAGGTCTACCGTTAAGAAAGTGAAATCAGTAATAAGATAAACTGTTGCCCACGCCATCTGAGTGGGTACATGTCCGTTATATGCCTAAAACAAATACCTCACCTTTTTCTAAATATGATATATACGCTATCGGCATTGCATTACAGAAACATTTACGAGGAGGTCTTCTGTCATTACGGTAGACAATGTTGTTCATTTATTAGCCGCTAGAGGGCCCTCTCTAACAAAATAAAATTTAAATATCAAATAATGTACTAAGTTAGTCAAATCAGAATTATTTACATTAAAACTTATTCAGTGAATCACATGCACGTTTAAGTCCACATACAGTACATTAGATTTTGTCTAATTTTGTGTCTGCAGCAAAAGAGTCTTCTTGAATTCATCACTTACATTTTAATTTTTTTAAATTTGTTTTTGGTCTTCTGGTCTTGGTCTTTGGATTGGATCGGGTCTCTTTTTTAAGTAAAAATCGAGGCAATAGATGCAAAAGACAAAAAATTGGATATGAAAATAAATATCCATAGCTAGAATGTAAAAATTGTGTTGGCTACATTTTCACAATAGCAACATTAGCACATCTACAGAAAGTAGTGGACGCATACATGAAGACTCACAAAGAGAAAGAGGGAGATCGAATGATTGGTCAACTTCCTGTGCTGAGTCTCACAAACACGGAGATATCAGTGTGCTGGGGTGACAGAAACATACTCATCTTCCTTTTCTTCTGTATCTTCACCTTTTTTGATCATCCAACAGGTAAAGTCACATTGTCAGCTCATTATATACATTTACTGTAAACTGTACTACTGCACTGCATGTGCGTCATTCAATTTCAGAGTAGGCACAAATCTGTCAAACAGGAAAAAGGCACATGCTGATGGAAAATGACTCTTGGGTACATATGTGCTGTGTGTTTTTGCTTGAAAATCATAAAGTTATAGAAATTAATATTCAGAGCAGAGGAATTATTAGTTACAAATAAATGCAAAAAAAAAAAAAAAAAATGCAAATGAAAACAGAGTCTTCTCTCTCTTACCCACCATATGTGTTGCATGTAAAAACCTTTAAAAATTTGACAACCATAGAAATAAATTACTGGTGAAAATATCACATGTAAAAAATGCAAATTTTACAATTTTGAAAACCAAATGTTTGGTGAAATAGTGTTACGTTTTCTGTAGAGGAAGTAGAGCATTTGTTGCATCAATGCAAGTAACACAGTTGGGTTCTGCTTTCCACTAGGAACTGCAGGCTACAATGAGGAAAGAGATCTTGTAGTTTTATGGATATTACATTAGACCACAGTGAAGAAATACATTAAATAAATACATTTTGAAGTATGTACTGGAACCTCTTTTTTGATCTAATCACCAATAAATATAAATATATATTTTAAGAGTTATTCTTCCACATAAGTCAAATGATAGTATGAACATTTTAATTTAATGAATTTAATCATAAGTCACAATTTAATTTAGTTTAATCACAATTTAATAATGAAAAAAATCAAGTGAAGTTAATTTAGAGGGCCTCACGTGCACTAACATACATGCACAGCCATCCCGGATTTCAAAACAAAAAACAGAGCAGCTCTGAGAACAAAACACACAGGGAGTGTGACGTTATTCTCTAATCAAGACACCATTACATAGAAAGTAGTTGTTTGGTGCTATATTATTGTTCAGTATCTCATATATTTCACCTTTAAAGAAGTGAAGTCGTTACTACTGAGGGCTATAGGAATACATGGCTCAATAGAGCTGTGACTCTCTGTCAGCCTGGCTACAGTGCTGAACAGAAACCTGGGGTTGTTCTTGTTTTCCTCTATTAATGATGACAAGATAGTCTTAAAACATATGGGAAGGCCATCCGTAATGCCAGAGCAGCCTGACTAAACATGATTCTTTCCTTTCAAGTTTTCGAGATGTTTGCTTTAATTTGTGGGTTTGGGGGTTATACAATGGACCTAACTTTGTTTTATTATCTTCGTTTTTAGAGGGGCAATAGAGGCAAGCGTCATTCGCAGTAAGCCTGCAGCACTACCAACAATAATGATCAAGTTGAGACATATGTTCACAATATGTACAGCTTGTTTTGATAAAATGTTATAAATGGAGACATCAGCGCATGTGTTTTTGCATGTCTGCTGTTCTCAAAAGTGAACTCATTACTTTAAGCAATTACTCATTACTTATAACTCTTGTACGGAGAACGCGACGACCATAAAAGACTCTGTGCGGTCTCAAAGGTTGTGTATCATCTGCAGAGGCCTGTGTCATTCCGTCTTGAATTAGCATAAATAAAGAATAATTTCTATGTCAGTCATGGTGGCATAGATAGGGTTGCGCTACTACAAAGACCACAGACCAGACATTTACATAATTAACAGCAAAATCTGCCTTTAATACTGAAGAAAACAGGAAAACCACTTCCATTGCCACTTCAAGCATTACTCTAAGATGGTTACCCCATTGCTACCCTTGTAGTCCCACCAGATAAATATAAATTAAGCCTACATTAACCTTTTTTTCTCCTTTTACATATTAGAGCAGTTTGTTAACAAGTGAAACCAGACACAAACAGTGTATAGCTCCTTTGTAATCACCCAAATTGTTTCTATTAGTGTTAATAATGGATTTAACTTAGGTGTCACTGCCGGCCAGTGATGGAGGACACACTCTGCCAGTATCTCAGAAGAGATTAGGCCAAAATCAATTAAAACACCATATAGGTTATTTAACACCAGAGAGGATCATATACATTACAATAACTTTGGGGAGCTGGTGTTTTGAAGTTTTAAAATAAGGAAATAACCACAATTTTTATGTCCTTTGTCCTTTTAGCCCTTTTATTCTGCTTGTCATCTCTCCCCTCTGCAACTTCTCATATGTGAATGACAAAATAGGTAATTTGTCAGTGCCTTCAAAAACAATCCATATGACCAACAAGGATGAATGTTAAGATGTGTCTTTGCTGCTTAGAGAGGACATAATTACGCTCACAACCACTTAGACTTTGTCTAACCACTCTTCTCTCTCTTCTGTCTTTCAAGGCATAATGTTCATAAACACCTCCATTGCCTGCCACAACAACAGTTCAGGCCACACCAACATCTTCCCTGTGGGCATGTACTCCTTCATCTCCATTGTGGGTCTCATTTTTAATCTCATAGCACTGGTCTTTTTCTTCAGTCACACCAAATCCAGATCACAAACCATTGTCTACATGACCAACCTAGCCATAGCAGATGTACTGCTCATCCTCACGTTGCCCATGAGGATCTACTACCATCTGGGATTTGCTGGCCTTCCTCAGTGGCTTTGTGATGGCCTTGGTTTGGTCCTGAAGGCCAACATGTATGGGAGCATCTTTCTCCTCACTTGCATTTGCTTTGACCGTTGCATGGCTGTCACCTTCCCTATGTCAACATGTATCCAGGAAGGGAGAAAGAAAGCACCGCTGGTTTGTCTTGGAATATGGATGCTCACCTTTGGTGCCAGCCTGCCCATCTACTTCTCCAAGCCCATAGACATTTCCAATGAGCATTGTTTTGATAACTTTCCAGTCTACGCCACCCAACCCATGGTGGTTTTACCCACGCTATTTATGGGGTTTGGGGTCCCGTTAGTAATCATGTTGATCTGCTCCTGGGGTTTGGTCTGTGCTATCCAACAAAGTACTGTGGCCCGGACCAACCTGGTGGACAGCAGAAAGATCAAGAGGATGATTGCCACAAGCCTTCTCATTTTCCTACTCAGCTTCCTCCCTTACCATGCCACCCTGGTTCTCCTGTTTCTGTATAGAGAAAGTATACCATGCCCCATGCTGGCTGCTTACCACTACAGCCTGATGGTAGCATGTCTCAACACAGTATTAGATCCCGTTGCATATTATTTCACCACGGACACCTTCCGAAAGAACGTAGACATGGAGGCTGTTTGGAGGATGTTCCCTTTGTATAGTCATAGTTTTTAAGGGGAACAGCAGGAGCAGACGGAATCAGGCGTTGCAGTGTGGGAGTGTCTGTTACTAACCAGCAATCCCAGCTTGAAGACCGATACAAGCCAAGGGACTGCACGACGATTAATGTTTTTGTGCTCCCTCGTGGCAGGGTTGAACAGTGGAACACTCATTATGGCGCCTATCGATCACTCTCTCTTCCATATTCACAGTTGCTTGGTAAACAGCGGAATATTAAGTTAAACAGCTAATGTACAATGCTACAGGTAAACAAAGTTCTTCTTCACCTGGGCGTCTACCGGTCTGATCGCCGGCATGATTGGCTGCTGCAGCGTGACGTTGCATTGCATTTCTCCATAAGTTAATTCTGTTCTAACTTTTGACTGCAGGCCGCTGTGTTTCTTTGCGGCACCCTTTGTGGCCCCCATTGCTGCAGCCTGAACGCAGTACCCTGGTTCAAATGAATGGGAAAATCTGTGTTTTTACCACGGAGCCTGATTCTGTCTGAATATGGCCTAACAACAGCTAAAGTACTGCTGAAGAACTGAGTAGTAACACTCAAGAGACACAGCCATTTAAAAACTTCAAAACTGGCTATCAACAAAACAATTAAGACTTGGATTTTACTTTATGGAAAAATTAGAACAAGGATGAATTCAGGTTGGAAGAGGTATAATGACAGTTTATATGATATATATATATATATATATATATATATATATATATATATATATATATATATATAACTTTTATTTTGGAATCATATATGGAATGGATTATTATGTGAATGTTGAATACGTATGCCGTTGATACTCCCAACAATGATACACCAATGCTGTGTCCCAAATCCATACTACATACTAATTCTAAGCATGTTTTGATGTAGTTTATTCACACTGGAAAAGTGACAAAATAAAGTATACTAAAAACATGAAGACTAAAACCCCTTAATTTCTATTCTCCCATCTTCTCCCACAATGCAATGCACAAAGGAAACGGAGGTGGTTTTCTCAGCTGGAAAAAAAATAAACTAATTGTGGATTGTGGTGGAATAGGAAACAAAAACTCAAAAGGGGTATTGCAACCTTTGACGTGAGAGAATGTTCAGACGCTTCAGTCATAAAGATTAGAAGACCTCGGGGTGTCTCAGTTTCTTGAGATATGCTTGTTCTGACTGGATTTTGTTGTTTAAGAAAGACAAGATAGCTAAGAAGAGCTGTAAACACCCCCCTTATGACTTTGTTCTAAGGGCAGCCTGGGGTATAGGCTAGTGAAAGGCAGGTTATCAAGTAGACCCTGTGCAGCCTCTGATATGTGGAGTCTGCTTCCTGGCGCCAGTACTGTAATAAATACATTAATTTAAGTTCAACAGAGACTAACCAAAGAGTGTTTCTTTATTAATCAAGAACCATTCCATATTGTGGCGTTGTCCCTGTCCAGGTGACTGAGGTGGAAAGTTAATTGCCACAAGCCAAAACATTGATTTTCAAGTCCTATAACTATCTACTATAATATATTAATTGCTTGTGTTTTGTATAATTACACATGTATTTTCTATTGCAATGTATATGCATTTTTCATGGAAGTCCATCTAGACAAATGTTGCTTGGCCAATAAATGCTATGATCTAATTGCATCCGACAAAGGACTTGTCTCTATACTTGTCTTACTAGATCTTAGTGCTGCATTCGATACCATTGACCATTGTGGGAAATTTTATTTACCAAATGTGGTATAATATTGATGAATCAGTATTGAATCATTGCAGGGTAAGGTCAGTGAGGTCAAATAAGTCATAATCAATGTTACAGTATTATGTATAAGTAAATCAAAGTCAATCATATTGATAATGGTTAGGTTGTCAGGTAAAGTCAGGTTCAGTCATAGCCATGATGTAGTCATGTGTTGTTGGATGTGGGCATAATCATAGACGTCTTGTATTCTTAATTAAGTGCAGCAGCTGGCAGTGGGAGGTTAGAGTGTGTATTGTTCTGAAGACAGTGGGAAAAAAAGGGAGGAAACTGTGGTGTGGCTCAGAGCAGGTTGAAAACATCACAGAAATTAGGCCAAGGTCAGCAGGTGGTTATACAACTTTGAGCCCACCGAAGGAGGGTGAAAATGGCTATAAAAGAAGATGTGTGCATTGGATTGTCAGTTACTTCATGGACTGACTCAGGTTTGTGTGTGTTTGTATGCTTGACTGTTGGTTGCTCCATGAACTAACTCGGGTTTGCTGTACTTGTTGATTTGTCAGTAAACTCTATTCATATTAGAACTCTTTTGACTCAGTTGAATTATTTTTGAGTATGGAAGTGCTTATAGTGTGGTGAAGATCCTGAAGACATCTGGCCCATCTTTGGGATTTTTCTCCCACACCATCACATTCATCACACCCCCAGGAGGAGCTGTAAAGCGTTGCCGAGGAGAGGGACGTCTGGATAACCCTGCTTAACCTGCTGCCACCGCGACCCGGCCCCGGATAAGCGGAAGAAAATGGATGGATGGATGGACCATCACATTCTATTACAGAGACTAGAACATTTAATTGGCATTAAAGGCACTTCACTAAGCTGGTTTAAATCCTATTTATCAGATCGATATCAGTTTGTACACGTTAATGATGAATCCTCTATGCACGCCAAAGTTAGTCACGGAGTTCCACAAGGTTCTGTGCTTGGACCAATTCTATTTACCTTGTATATGCTTCCTTTAGGCAATATTATTAGGAAGCACTCCATAAATTTTCATTGTTATGCAGATGACACCCAATTATATTTATCGATCAAGCCAGATGAAACCAATCAATTAGCTAAACTTCAAGCATGCCTTAAGGACATAAAAACCTGGATGACCTGCAATTTTCTGATGTTAAACTCAGACAAAACCAAAGTTATTGTACTTGGCCCCAAACACCTTCGAAACACATTATCTAAAGATATAGTTTCTCTAGATGGCATTGCCCTGGCCTCCAGCGAAACCGTAAGGAATCTTGGAGTTATCTTTGATCAGGATATGTCCTTTAACTCCCAAATAAAACAAACTTCAAGAACTGCCTTTTTTCATTTACGTAACATTGCAAAAATCAGGCACATCCTATCTCAAAAAGATGCAGAAAAACTAGTCCATGCATTTGTTACGTCTAGGCTGGACTATTGCAACTCTCTATTATCAGGCTGCCCCAATAAATCCCTTAAGACTCTCCAGCTGATTCAGAATGCTGCGGCACGTTTACTGACAAGAACCAGAAAAAGAGAACATATTTCTCCAATATTAGCTTCTCTACACTGGCTCCCTGTAAAATCCAGAATAGAATTTAAAATCCTTCTCCTCACCTTCAAAGCCCTAAATGGTCAGGCACCATCATATCTTAAAGAGCTCATAGTACCCTATTACCCCCACTAGAGCACTGCGCTCCCAGAATGCAGGGTTCCTTGTGGTTCCTAGAGTCTCTAAAAGTAGAATGGGAGCCAGAGCCTTCAGCTATCAAGCTCCTCTCCTGTGGAACCAGATCCCAGTTTGTGTACGGGAGGCGGACAACCTCCTCACATTTAAGAGTAGGCTTAAGACTTTCCTCTTTGATAAAGCTTATAGTAGGGCTGACTCAGGTGACCCCTGAGCCACCCCTTAGTTATGCTGCTATAGGCCTAGACTGCCGGGGGACTTCCTATGATGCACTGAGCTCCTTTCTCCTCCTCTTCCTCTCCATCTGTACGCCCTCATATCACATCAATGCTTGTTATTAATTCAACTTCTTCCCGTAGTTGTGTGCTTTCTCTCCTCTCTCTCTCTCCCTCCCCTTCTGTTGCTTTCTGCAGGTGTTTCTGCCTCTGGAGCTGTGGAAGTCTGGGTCTGTGGTTGCTGCCACCTGCTGCCCCCGTGCTCCTGCTCTGCACCCGCTGATGCTATTGCTGTTGTTGCTGTTATTAGTATTGCTATTATAATGTTGCTCTTAGTGTTGTTTCTGTTGGTGTTAACATCAATGCCATTACCATATCTATGCTGTATTGAGCTGCTGTATGTTCTCTTTCCTCCTGCTCTCTCTCTCCCGCTCCCCCCTTCCCCCTTCAACCCAACCGGTCGAGGCAGATGACCGCCCACCTTGAGCCTGGTTCTGCTCGAGGTTTCTACCTGTTAAAAGGGAGTTTTTCCTTGCCACTGTCGCATAGTGCTTGCTCATGGTGGGAACTGTTGGGTCTCTGTAAATATAAAGAGTCGGTCTAGACCTGCTCTATTCGAAAAAGTGCCCTGAGATAACTTTGTTATGATATGGCGCTATATAAATAAAACTGAATTGAATTGAATTGATTTAGTCATTAATTTGCTGTGCATATATGTATACATATGCATATATACACAGACATATTCCATAAATATTATGCGTATTGTCACATTAAGCTGTTGTATATAATTGCCATTTATGCCATTTAAACCTAGGTTAACACTGTCTATGACTGTCTTTATAAGGTGTTGGGTATCATCTGCAGCAGGGAATGCCACCTATTAAATATGGAAGCATTAGAAATATGATAAACTTAATTACCTAAATTAATTCTTTAGAAAAGAAAGTTAAGACAGAATAGATCTAGGGTGGGTGGAGTAAAGTTTCATGCTGTTGACATCGAACTTCGCCTCCCCTTTTATAGAAGACTACAAAACAAGAAGATGCCCAAAGTATGTCACTCTCTCTTCTCTTCTCTTACGTCTCTAGCTCTCTTGGACTCTTAACTTTTGCTCTTGTTGCCCTTATATGCCTCGTCTCGGGCGAGTGGGCAGCTGGCCCGCAGATCTGCCCTTGGCTCTGCCTTTTGTGAGTCCATTTGCCTATACGTCCAGGCCCAGAAGATAAGTGGTGCCACTCTGGCTTTTCCAAGAAGGAAAGAAACATGTACATTGCCTGGTTCATTCTGTAACCTCAGGTATGTTACTGTGCCATACCCTCCTTCACTGGCATCAGCAAAGTGGTGCAACTGGGCATGAACACGTGGTCCAAAATCATGTGGTTTTAAGCACCTGCTCTGTCTGAACATTGCAAGCCCTTTCAGGTCAGTCAACCAATTGATCCATTGTTGTCTTAGGACTTGAGAAACTTCTTCATCCCAGCCATAGTTCTTTCTGCACAACTCTTGTAAAATGTGCTTGGCTGGAAGAGTAATTGGTGCAAGGTACCCTAAGGGATCATACACTTGGCAACTTCCCATGGTTCCATCAACTTTGAAGCGTTTGTACAAATTAACAACTCCACTTCAGCATGGATTTCAGGGATGTCAGTGTGATCAAGGTAAGACTACTTTGTGAGGTTTTCTTTTTTGATGATGTTTGCTGTACTCTGGCATCTTTTTATGTGTGTAAACACTTGGAAGACTGTAGTATCTTTTTCCATTAAGGCTGGATATTTCAAATTATTTACAATGTATATTGACACCGATGTCTTTGGGCTCACTGTTAACAAACATAACTTTGATCTTTTCCCAGTCAGGTTTAGCTTTCACATCAAAGCTTCAGAGGAGAATGTAGATGTTGACCCATTGTCTAAAAATGCATATGTCTGAATCACTTTGTTGTCTTTTCTTTCTTTCACCTGAACTGGAAGAATAGGGAGGATTCCATTGCTGCCGGCCCCTGTTTGGCTTCCAAAGGCTTGAGTTGACATAAGCGTGTTGTTTGTGTTTGTTTTTGGTAAATTGCTGACATTTATCCAGAGAGTGTCCTTGTAAACAGAATAAACAAATGATGTTGCTCTTTGTGTCAACAGTTATTTCTTTTGGTCTTTGCTTCTCAAAATAGGATTCCATTCCATCCTGGTCCAAAAATGCTTGCAAAACTGCTAGTTCTGCACCCGAGGCTTCAATTTCGGCCTCAATTTCCATTTGCTCCATTTGTTTGCGTAATGATTCCGCCTCTTTCTCCAATGTGTGTTTCCTTGTCAGCACTGCTGCGCGTGCCAGCAGTGCAGCTCTCTTGGCTTTGGCTTGTACACACACAATTTCAAACGAGGATTTGCTTGAGCGACTTGATCTTGAACTGCTGTAACTTTTAATTGAGACATTTGATATTACTGAGCCAACATTTGACACACTGTCTGTTGGCTTTATTTGATTTATTTGATTTTACTTGCTTTCTATTTCAGCTTCATAACACATCAACTCTTGAACTGTCTTTTTTAAGTTGCCAGCTTTATTTAGTTTAGATTTTCTTAGTTTCTCTAAATCACTTATTTTAGAAACCATTGCCTTTGCTGTAAGTTTTACTGATCGTTTGACAGTCGCCGCTCCCACTTTGTCAGTTTGAGTGTCAGCAGGCACTTCTACCAAGTCAGGCATTACTGCCTTTTCACACACATTAACCTCGTCAATTTGATTGTCATCCATTTTACCCTTTGTTTTCAACCACACACAAACTTCTTTTCATTCAAACATTTACAACAAAAATAAAGCATTTAATTGTACTGTCTTTGTGCAAACCTTTTAACGTAAATTGTCTCTTTCTTTGTGGATAAAACACCTATGCATTGGGATTTCTCTGATAGTTATTTTGTGTGCACACATTTTTAATGGCCATGTACTTTTTATGTTAGCACTACCAGTTACCTTTTATCCCTTGGCCTTTGTCCAAAAGAAACTTTCCTCTGCTGTCCGACATTGCGTCGCTGCAATAGAGTGTCCAATCTCTGTCCGCACCATGTCTAGCCGCCCACACTTTACAATGCGTGGTCCGCTGGCCGGTTCCAACATCCAATGTCCATCACTGCACCCAGCCACCCACACTTGCCGATGCATGGTCTGCTGCCCGGTTCCAACCTCCGTCACTGCGCCCAGTGCACCTGTGGTTCCACCTCCCTTCGGGGGTCTCTCCTGCCCTTTGGTTCCGTTTGTGATGGACAAGCAACATCAGATCCGGATTACCACTTTTAACGTCGCAATACAAACTCATACAGAGGAGGGTTTTTGACTTAATGTTGACGCACCATTTGTTTTGGTCAGTTTTGACACGTGGCTCGGTGTAGATGGCGTGCTTCAATCTAGGCTCTTTGTCTTCTGTAGTCACCAAAAGAAAATGTCAAACAGCCAAAACCTAAAGTTGCATATACCAATCCATTTATTTACTATAACAAAACATTTCTCAAAATAACAAACACCACCGTTACCATGCCTTATGGTCAAAAACCATCGACCTTGTTGTGCGCCACACCTGTATCAATTAGTCATACTCTTAAATAGACTATCATGATACCCACAGTGCCAACCAAAGGCCACCATTGAAATGGCTCCAACAATACCTGTTGCTCGGAACTCAGCTGCATCTGAGCCATACAGAAAGCGCTGAAGGCTGGCATGCAGCCAATTTTGAAAGCAAGAATTTTCTGAAAGAAGCCTGTTCAGTGTGTGTGATCTAACACAACAAAGGTTAGAACTGAAGAAACCTTGAATCCTGCACACCCAGCTAAGTGGGTGAATAAGAAGATGTTATCATTCCTCTGCCTGCTAAGAGAGAGAGAAACCACTGATTTGAGCCAAATCGCTACATTTGACTGAGAGCCCCCGAAAATGCCTGAGAGAAAGATGGCTGATGTGAGCAGAGTCACCACTTGGGGACGAGCACACCTGAAGATGCCCAAGAGCTCTGGCCCACAAAAGACTGACATGCATCTCCCTTCCTTCCAGAGCGACTTTTCCCCTGGCTATCTGAACCACCAAGTGAAACTTTACTTTTCCTGTGATACTGGAGTTGATGCTATAGATTACTAAAAGTAGCCTGATTTAGCGTTAGATCAAGAATAGAATCTCCCTTCAATATACTCACGATAAAGAATTGTAAAGTATTTTACTTGTGCTTCCCAATAACCTCTCAGCTGCTAAACAATGCATTAAAGTAATTTCACTGGTCAATATTAAAGTTGTATCCACTTATTGGTTTCCTATGTTTACACAAGTTAATACAGCTTGCCAAGATATCATTCACTGTGTTATCCGGTATTAATTGTCTGTCGTTGTCATCATGGTTTAATTCATTCAATTCAATTCAGTTTTATTTATATAGCGCCATATCATAACAAAGTTATCTCAGGGCACTTCGAATAGAGCAAGTCTAGACCGACTCTTTATATTTACAGAGACCCAACAGTTCCCACCATGAGCAAGCACTATGCGACAGTGGCAAGGAAAAACTCCCTTTTAACAGGTAGAAACCTCGAGCAGAACCAGGCTCAAGGTGGGCGGTCATCTGCCTCGACCGGTTGGGTTGAAGGGGGAGGGGGGGAGCGGGAGAGAGAGAGCAGGAGGAAAGAGAACATACAGCAGCACAATACAGTTCCACATAGGGATGTAAGGCAATAGATATGGTAATGGCATTGATGTTAACACCAACAGAAACAACACTAAGAGCAACACTATAATAGCAATACTAATAACAAGAGCAACAACAGCAATAGCATCAGCGGGTGCAGAGCAGGAACATACAGCCAGAACTCTACAGCTCCAGAGGCAGAAACACCTGCAGAAAGCAACAGAAGGGGAGGGAGAGAGAGAGAGGAGAGAAAGCACACAACTACGGGAAGAAGTTGAATTAATAACAAGCATTGATGGGATATGAGGGCGTACAGATGGAGAGGAAGAGGAGGAGAAAGGAGCTCAGTGCATCATAGGAAGTCCCCCGGCAGTCTAGGCCTATAGCAGCATAACTAAGGGGGGCTCAGGGGTCACCTGAGTCAGCCCTACTATAAGCTTTATCAAAGAGGAAAGTCTTAAGCCTACTCTTAAATGTGAGGAGGTTGTCCGCCTCCCGTACACAAACTGGGATCTGGTTCCACAGGAGAGGAGCTTGATAGCTGAAGGCTCTGGCTCCCATTCTACTTTTAGAGACTCTAGGAACCACAAGGAACCCTGCATTCTGGGAGCGCAGTGCTCTAGTGGGGTAATAGGGTACTATGAGCTCTTTGAGATATGATGGTGCCTGACCATTTAGGGCTTTGAAGGTGAGGAGAAGGATTTTAAATTCTATTCTGGATTTTACAGGGAGCCAGTGTAGAGAAGCTAATATAATTCATGCATTTATTAATTGTTCATCGATGTATTCAATGCATTTATTCATGGTTTATTCACTAATTTGAATGTCTAGTAGTTATAGTGTGTATATATTGTGTGTATTTTGTAGTCTAATAAACCTCTAATAATCCATCTGTGCATGGCAGCTATTGTATTGTTAATATAGGGATAATGGTTAAGGTTTAACAAAAGGCAAATGTAAACTGCAGGTCTGTAATGGGACATAAACTAACCAATATGGACATCACTCCTAAGGCTATAGTGCTGGGTTCTATTAGTTGAGATAACATTGTACTCAACAAAGTAGTTGCAGAGATCTTGCAACGTGACAACCTCTCAAAAGAAGTCCAACCTTTATTTTACCCTAAGTTAATAATGATTTATCGTAATATGTAGATGCATGATCCTTTTGGCCAGAACTCTGATTTCATTGCTGATTTTATTGTGCTTCTTCTGTTCATGGTCATGGGTGCTCTTATCCCATGCATGCAGGGGATGAGAGTCAGGTTGCTCCTTGGACAGGTGTCTAGTCTATCACAGAAATGACACATGTAGACGGACATGTTGATAAATGTAGAGATCCAATTTTTGTTTAAAAAAAATCCCATAATGACCTAAACGCAAAATAATTCCATTGTTTCAATTAGACATTCATTGTGACTGAAACTCCTTTGAAACTAACTGTGTGAGAGCAAGCCAGTTCTCTGCTGTAGGTTTGATGGCAGAAGGAAGTTGATGCGATTATCTGTGATTGTAGCTTACAAGCTGAGACATCTGTTACGATGACATTGTTCTACAGTATAAGAAGTTGAGCTTGTAGGAATACAATGTCTCTAACATCATAATCCCAATTGTTATTTATATCAAGATTTTATTCAGCTTCAGGTAGGAATGGCAAAACAGATAAGCGATAGAGAGAGAAACAGTGTGCCCTGTGATTAAAGGACAGGTTGTGTGTGTTTGCTACCTTCTGCTTTTGCTTGCATCTGTACGATTTTAAGGGACTGATATGTATGACAGAGAAGTACGTGTTGTGCTTGTGTCTGTGGTTTCCTGTGTATGTTGCATGTTTGTATGCTTACGTGTGTGAGTGACCTCAGAAAATAAAGACATACTATCAGAGCCCAGTCATTCAATTCAATTTAGTTTTATTTATATAGCGCCAAATCATAACAAAGTTATCTCAGGGCACTTTTATAATAAGACCAATAACAATAATAGCAGCAGCAGCTGTTGAGCAGGAACATGGGGGTGTAACTAGGGTCTATCTACTCTTGATTACAGTTATCAAAACAGCAAATACATTTCTTATATCGCTGATAGTGATAACAGCCAATAGTCTCTGCGTTGTGTTTTGTGATGTTGATGGACTAACGGCTGACAGTTACGGTAATTAACTCCAACGCTGAGACACAAACAGCTCCGATGTCGATTCACAGATGATTTATTGCTTACAAGCACTTCGGGATCTGAGGGATACAAGCCCGGTCTGCCTAAAACTATTCAGTATAAAAGAAAATCATAAACAAAGGAAACTTACAATACTAATGAATGATTTCTGTAGCCAATCTAAATAAACATTAACTGACAAATTATAGAGCCAACAGTTCAAGACTTCTTAAAAATTACACATTACACAAAGACACTACCGATACAGATAAATTAGTACACATAGATTATTACTCTGGATGTCAATTTAGTTACCATCTCTCTCTCTGATAGGCTATATATTAATATTTACAGGTTTTCATTCAACAGTCAACCACTCACCTGGGGGATACAAGCCCGGTCTTACTTGTTCCCCCGGTGATGGACTTTATAACTGCATTGTTACCATGGATACTGTGTAGCTTAGTAATAAATATGAAATATAAACTAATCATCATAAAAATACAAAAATAACACAAATATGTACAACTTACAACTATCAAATAAAGGTAACATTACTGACATACCTCTGCTATTAGACAAAGTAACAATTTAAACCTCAAATTATGTATTTAATGTAACATGCAACAAGCATATGTTACAGGGGCAGCAGGTGGCCTGCAACCATGGATCCAGACTCTACAGCTCCAGAGGCAGAAATTCCTGCAGAAAGCACGGGAAAGGGAAGAATAAAGGCTCATAAAAGCTCCATGGCTGAAACAATTGTAAGTCCCCCAAGTTAAAACTGGCTATTTACAATACACTTATTTGTAAAGGACCTGGGTTTTGATGTACTTGTGAAGAAAGTCCCTTTGTGGCAGCAAGGAGTGCTTGCTTTAATATGGTTGGGATGAATCATGAATATAGTGAGTGATGATGAAAAATTGTTATTAATTTCCATGCAAGCATTTTCAAGTTAAGTCTACATAGTAAGTGTTTTATCAAAACACTACACTGACTGGAAGTTTTCTGGTTTTATCTGTAAATATTACAAAACATCTGTACAAAATTTTTTGTAATAGTGGTGTAATATTTACACAATATTTACACACACAGTGCAGAGGAGAGTAGTATTAGAGTAATTAACACATAGACAAATGCACACCTGATTTGTGAGTCATAGATGTAAAAATCAGTAGTTTCAGTAAGAAAATGTGATAATGGTGAACTTATTAGCAAACAGTTGCTTATTTACACATCCACATCCACACATTCATCTGGAGTTGTGTTTGTATCCACCTGATGAATGAAAGTCCAGTATTCCCTCTCTCTTCCCGCTCCACTATGATCACCAGCTAATCTGTGTCTGTCTGCTGTTTGGTGCTGAGCAGGTAGTGTACAGTCGTTTTTTAGAGCTTT
The DNA here is from genome assembly GCA_005408345.1 of Macquaria australasica. Classification (NCBI taxonomy): domain Eukaryota; kingdom Metazoa; phylum Chordata; class Actinopteri; order Centrarchiformes; family Percichthyidae; genus Macquaria; species Macquaria australasica. The sequence goes on from SEMN01001302.1 coordinate 44,216, forward strand.
TTCTCTGAAAACACGCTCCTGCTGCGGCCAAAAACTACACTATGAGAGCGGTGAAGACAGAGTATGGCAAGAGCAGGCATTTTATGAAGCGAGTAATGAGTGAGATAGTGTCTGGGTTAAGTCCACTGCTTGACAACTGAGTGGTCAGGGTTTCAAGACTGCATGGAACACCTTGCAGACATCATTTGCTTATCCTCCTCCATTAACCCTGCTCTTTGCTAGCTAGCTAACACTAATTAGCTTAGCCATCAGTAATTACAGAGAATTCAACCAAGGGGATCCCTCTAAGCACCCATTTGTATAGCCTAGTTAGCACAACCTTACAGTTGATTGTTTGTTATTTTGGCATCATGATGCATCTTCCTCTTTAAAAGAAAAGGCTCTCATGCACCTCCACATGACGACTAATGACAATGCTTTGCATTTATTATTGGCAGGTCTATGCTATACTCTGCTGACAACACTGAAATGCAATATTGGTCGAGTTTGGATCGGGTAATTTTCTTTTAATTTTGGTGGGGGAAGGAATCCAAATGCCACAACTTCAATATGTTCCTCATGAGTTCACTTGTAGCTGTTAAGGAAAGGGTAGCAGTGAAGAAGAAGTTGCCCTTGTGTGGTAGGAAGGTTCAAGTGATTGTTTATGTGATAAACTGTAATCAGAAAATGATGATTTTGAATGAAAAAGAATAATCATTTGTTAGAATGAGTATTAAAAGAAACCGAGATAATACTAATGCACTGAACATGAAAAAGAGGAACTGTTAACACTGTCTGTATGAAATCATGTCATGGTTCAAATGATGTAATGTGGAGAAGTGTCCAGTACTTTCCAGAATGAGATAGGTAAGGAAGGAACTACCATATAAGGGCATGTATATGTGTATGAAATTTGATTTAAGAAAATGTGTGTAATCATTGAGAAACTGGGGAAGGGAGTAGCCTGGCATAGAGAATAAAAAGAGGAGTCAGAGGCTTAGAGCGGTGCAAGCGGCGAGGAAACACTTTGGACAGCAAAGGTTTGGATACCAGCCAGCACTAGAGGACTCCGACGGATCGGCAACAAACACTGAGGATTACCAAGAGATCAAGAAAATAGACTGTTGCTGACCAAGATAGGACATCGGAGAGCCTCAGCTCTCCCTGCCATCGGAAGAGGAGAGTTGTTTGGAACTTTTGGGACTTTGTACTGAGTTTTGGATTTCCATTGAGAACTCTTCACCTTGGCAGGAGGACCATGGAAGGTTAATACTGGCCAGGCTAGCCTCCTTTTTCCTACCCAGAGATTTTATATTTGAAGATTCAATATAGACAAGAGATAGAGGTATTTGATTATTATTTTATGATTGATTGAAGTATTGATTTTAAGAGCTGTTGCTTTACCCTAGCTTAATTCCTGAAATAAACCTAAACATTATTATAAAGTAAATTGTTCACTCATTCATTACTAAAGCTTCTCATGATAGTAAAAAGTTAAGTTTATGTGTGCTCAACATCTATTCAGGTTCTGAAAGGTTATTGTAGTCTTGTCTACTAAAGATTGTTAAACTCCGAGGGCTTAGAATCCAAGCCATCTAACCCAAACCTAGCAATTTACCAAGTGCACAGATCTATAAGAGGAAAGCTGTCATTAATGGGCATGTCTGATGACTTAAGCCGGCGACCAAGGCTACTCAGTCGGGTGTAGTTATTGGAGGTAGCAGGGTAGACGACCGGAAGTAGGCAGTTAGAAGCTAGGCGAGTTTCCTCGACACCAGCTTAAATATCTTTAGAATTTCTAATAGGATTAGATTTCCATAGAACTGAAGATCAGACCCTTTAAACGGAGAGCTGGTCCAGTGAGTCCTGTACAGGGCTTTTACCAGGATCTAACAGAATGCTCCATTAAACTCAGTTCATTAGCAGTGAATGTGTTCTTTACCAATATATTGTTGACAGGTCTCCCACTAGTGATGTATGGAAAGATACTGTGGCTCCTTCAACTTGCAGAACATTTTGTCAGATGGTTTGAAGACTGAGGACCTTGGGGTCGCCCTTAAGGTCAAGATGTCTCACAGCAACAGGTAGGATAATTGATCATTCAGAGCCATCATCCAAAATGGTATATGTCTGAACTTTCTTGTCTTGGCTTTGCTGTACAACTGGGATAACCTTCAAGATGACTTGAGGGGATCTGTTAGGATGGTCAAGGTAGACTTCTGGAGCTGGTGTGCTGACTGTGTCTGTGAAGGAATGGTGTCATTGAGAATGGTGCACGTGCTTTGTCCTACAGCCATATGGAAGGGTCTTCAAGGGTGTAAGTTTGCTGACCTTCTTCACAGAGAATGCCTTGCTGCAAGCAGTGTTCAGTGAAGGAGTCATGGTAAAAGCTAGGTAATTTGCTGAGCAACTTGTCAATATGTGAACCACATTTCATCTCAGTTCCATGTCTTCCTTCTATGGACTTGAGCAAAATAACCAAGGACTGGATGGACAAGGAGGTCTCAAAGGTATCACCATCTCCACTCTTCATTGTTTGGGAGTTGAGGATGAGGCCAATTTCACTCTGGATAAGTTGACGTGTCTGACAATATTTAGAGTCTAAAGCTCTCATAGCAGAGGTGTATGGCTGGTTGTCATAAACATAAGCTCTGGCAAGTTTGTAAGCATTTGGATGTTTAAGATGCTCAAGCATGATCTGATATTTATACTGCTCAGAAGGATGGGGCTTATTATTAAGCAAAATATTAAAGGCCATCTTTAAGAGAAGAATGTCTCCTTACCAGAGTCAAAGTATGGGAGATGTGGCTTTGGGAAGAAGAAAGGGAAAGAAACCAGCAATTCTGTTTGACCTGATCAGATGGAGCCATCCAGAAGCTCTTGCATAGAGGCTTGGCAATCCATTCTCTAGGTCTCTCTCTTCGGCATGAAGGACCAATATTAGGCTAGTGGGTGAGCTGAAGTGTGTTTGAGAGACCCATAGATGAGGCAGGAGTCAAAGTTCAAAGGTGTGACCTCTTGATGGGGACTTCTGACATTTTCATTTATGCATTTAAAATCTTCCATAGAATTCACTCGCCTGTCAAGCTATCATAGGTATTACTACATTCAACTCTTTGATTTTTAGAGGAGAAGATAGGCCTAATAACGTTTCAGCCTCAATGATGATGCAATAACAATCATCCAAGTTCCTGTCATCACACCACCACAGCCGGCCCCCGCCTTCGAACCTCAGCCACCACAGCAACAACCCTATCAACCACAAGCCATGCCATCTCCACAGGAGCCTATTACCCTTTTGAAAGCACTGGCTAACTGAAAAAGGACACAGTGCAGTTAAAGTAAACTGATAAAGTGATCTGTCACATACTATTAGCCCCCCACTGGACCCCGCATGCAGTAAAGTCTTTTGAAGAGCTCAAAAGCCACCTTGCAACTGCCTACCCTGCCTTAGGGTTACCAGATTACTCTAAAATGTTTAATTTGTTGTCAGACGAGAAAAACGGCTATGCTGCAGCTATGTTAATCCAGAAAGATAGTATGGGCCACAAACTCTTAGAATAATATAGTGTTAAGCTAGACTCAGTAGCCAGTGGGTTGCATCCATGTGACAGAGCAATGGCTGTAGCAGCCTGAAAAGTCCTCTGCCATAACTATGGGCATGCCCACAACTATGTATGTTAGTCATTCTCGCCATGGTCTACTAATCAAACACACATCTGCTAACACCCAGTAGATTGTCAAGTTATGAAGTATTGTTGACAAAACCTAACCTTAATATCATCCTCTGTTCTGTGGTCAATCCTGTCCAACTCATGACGACACCTGAAGAAGGTACATCACACAACTGTGTCAAAAAGGGCACTGACGATTGTCGTACACGAGGCAGTCTGCAAGCAGACCCTCTGCCTCACATTGAACTGACATTATATGTTGATGGTTCCTCCTTTCTACACGAACATACACAGATTAATGTTACGGGTGCAGCTGTAATCAGCTGAAACCATTCCACAAATTAAGTTGCCTATGTTGGCACAAAAACTCATTGAAGACATTATACAGGCTAATGGGTTGTAAGTATCCAGACAGGAAGGGTATCCAATAGGAAAAATGCTATTGATTGAAGTTAGCTATCATAATGTTGACATTTTATCCAAAATTAAGCAACAGTAGTTGGGGAAAATAATCTCAAACAACACACAGACACTCCATAACTAACCAGAACTACCAGAAGTAAACCAAGCCAACACAACTGTTTTCACTGATAACCCTGACTATCTTCCCTAACTTAACCAAGCAGTTTGTGAGTGTACATTTGGCTGATTGTAGAACCTTCACCCTTGATTGTAGAAAAACATTAATTGAAAATTGCAGAAGCAAAATACATTCACTTGAGTGTAGCATGATAAGGAGCCTGATGATGAATCATTTTTACATATTTCATTGAGACGACATGTGCTTGTTTCCTTCTTTTCCTCTTAGGAGGATCAAAGGAACCCTGGTATATATTGAGTTTACTGTGATTCACTCATTAATTCGCTGTGCATATAGGTACACATATGCATCTACAGACATATATGGTAAATATGTGTGTGTGTGTTATAGTAACATGTTGCGCATAGCGTCCTTTAAACCTGGTTTAACACTGTCTATGACTGTCTTTATAAGGTGTTTGGTATCGTTCTGCAGCAGGGAATGCCACACTATTAAATATGGACTCATTTGACATGTGATCAACTTTATTACCTTAATTTATTCTTTAGAAAAGAAACTGGAACAAAGAAACTAGAAAATTCCAAAAGAAATTTTAAGGTGTGCCTGAAGTGCCCAGCGCGACTCCGAACCCTGCTTACCATTATTTACATTCTCTCTCTGTCTTTTTTTCTCCCCCTTTCTCTTGCATTACTTGGACTTTCAATTTAAATTATGACCACAAATATCCTCCATAGCTTACATGCTCAGTGTAAGAAATAACAATGTTAATTTTCTATTTGGACTTTTAATTGCATTCATGGCCACATATATCCTCAATAGGATACATGCTCTTTCAAGTGTAGGAGCTGTGGCAGGTTAAAAAGTCCTATCAGGTTAACAGTTCAAACACTTGTGTCTGACACTGGTTGCTATGGTGATTAAGGCAACCTGAAGGAGGCAGTGAGGACAGTGGAGGAGCAGGGAGGTGGGCAGACAGCAGCTTTAATACAGACATTAAGCCTAGGAGCACAAACTCCTGCTTCTACTGCAAAGACAGTGAGTCCAAGGTAAGTGGACAGTGAGTCAAAGAAGGATATCCTCAGAAAGAAAAGAATCTTGCAAACGCAGTGATGTAATTTGATTTTTGTGGTGTTAAAAATGTGGAAATGAATTTGCAAAACACTGCTGAAAGTAGAAGTATTGTTGCTTTTACTGTAATAAATTGTTGAAAAAAAGCACAATATTTTTGTTACGCTGTGGCTTCAGAGCAGGTGGACCCAAAATGCAGAACAGGAGATCGGCACCATTTCAAGAGTTTTAATACAGAAAGTCTTACAACGATTTTAAGCTGGTTTTCAGTGGTCTTGATTCAGATGGCTTGGTCGTAGAATTAACAGAAGACAGAGACGTGGAAAATGAATCTACGATCTGGCAACAAGACAGGGAACACGCAGACAATATATACACAAGAGGTAATGGGAAACAGGTGGAGACAATCAGGGCGGGGCAGACAATCACACAGGTGGGAAACACACAATGGCAGGAAGTTAAGGGACCTGAAACGAGAGGAGAGTTAGGATTTCAAACTAAAAGACACGCCAGAACAGGAAACAGAAATACGACAGACATGAAAACTTAACAAACATGACGAGACATAACAGTAACCCCCCCCTTTAGGACCGGCTCCTGACGGTCCTGGGACATCTGGAAGTCGCCGATAGAAGTCATCAATGAGGCTGTGACTCATGAGGCTGTGACTCCGTCTACTATCTGTGGCAGAGGCGGCGGTTTGGCGGGTGGCACCAGCGGGCTCTCTTTCACTGGCTTGAGCTTGCTGACATGAAAGGTGGGGTGCACTCGAAGGGACCTGGGGAGTGTAAGCTGGACAGACACAGGTGTTATAACTTTGGACACTGGGAATGGGCCTATGAACCTGGGAGCTAATTTCCAGGTGTGCACGTGGAGTGGTAAGTCTTTGGTAGACAACCAGACTTTGTGGCCTGGCAGGTAAGTAGGAGCTGGGCGGCGTTGATGGTCAGCTGCAGCCTTCATCCTGGCCTGCCCCCTGAGAAGCATCTGCCTGGCAGCCTCCCAGATCTTTTTGCATCGTCTCAACAAGGCATGGGCTGAGGGAACGACCACCTCCTCTTCATTGGCAGGGAAGAGAGGTGGCTGATAACCGTGGACGACCTCGAACGGTGAGAGTCCGGTGGACGCTGAGGGAAGCGTGTTATGGGAATACTCGACCCAGGTGAGGTGTTTGCTCCAAGTAGTCTGATTTTGGGCCACCAGACATCTCAAGCATGTCTCCAGTTCTTGGTTTAGCCGCTCTGTCTGGCCGTTGGATTCCGGGTGGTAACCGGATGAAAGGCTGACGGTGGCACCGAGGAGCCGACAAAACTCCTTCCAGAATTTAGAGATGAATTGTGGTCCTCTGTCTGAAACAATGTCACTAGGAAAACCGTGAAATAGACAAATGTGATCTAACATGACCTGCGCGGTCTCTTTGGCAGAAGGTAAATTTGGCAATGGTATAAAATGAGTCATTTTGGAGAAACGGTCTACCACCGTCAGCACAACCGTATTACCTTGAGACGGAGGCAGACCCGTGACGAAGTCCAGCGATAAGTGTGACCATGGTCGGTGTGGCACCGGTAGTGGCTGGAGAAGCCCCATCCGAGTCCGCCTCGACGTCTTGTTCCTGGCGCAGACAGAGCAGGCTGCAACATACTCCTTGCCGAGACTCGGCCACCAGAATCTCTGCTGGACAACAAACAGTTCTTTTGGCCCCAGGATGACATGTTAGCAACGAGGTATGAGCCCAATGGATGACTGCAGGGCGCAACGCTTCCGGTACAAACAACCGGTTGCGAGGACACCCCTCAGGAACAGATACACCCTGGGTAGCCTGTTGCACATCTTTTTCTATCTGCCAAGAGATCACTCCTACCACACAGTCAAGTGGTAGAATTGGTTCTGGTTCCTTGGCGGCCGGCTCCGGCTCGTACAGACGGGACAGAGCATCCGGTTTGGTGTTCTGTGAACCCGGCCTGTAGGAGAGGGAGAACCGGAACCGACTGAAAAAGAGAGCCCACCTTGCCTGACGCGAGTTCAGCCTTTTAGCCGACCTGAGGTATTGCAGGTTTTTGTGATCCGTCCAGACGATGAATGGAAGCTCCGCCCCCTCCAGCCAGTGACACCACTCCTCCAGGGCAACTTTAATGGCCAACAGCTCCCGGTTGCCGACATCGTAGTTGCGCTCTGCGGAGGACAACTTGCGGGAAAGAAAGGCACATGGATGGACACGACCGTCGCTGGGCGAGCGCTGGAACAGCACTGCCCCCACCCCTTCGTTAGAGGCATCCACCTCCACAATGAACTGCAGATGGGGTTCGGGTATGGTCAAGATCGGAGCTGTGGTGAAGAGCCTCTTCAGATGCGTGAATGCTTCCTCAGCCTTGGGACCCCACTGGAATTGAACTTTCGGAGAGGTTAGTGCATGCAAGGGTGCCGCCACGGTGCTAAAGTTTCTTATAAATTTGCGGTAAAAATTGGCAAAGCCCAAGAACTGTTGCACCTTTTTACGTGACATAAGTGGCGGCCAGTTGGTCACAGCACTAACCTTCTCTGGGTCCATCTGGATCTGGCTGAGCAAGATGATAAACCCCAGAAATGAGACTGAGGAGGCGTGGAACTCACATTTCTCCGCCTTCGCATACAGCTGGTGCTCCAGCAGGCGATTCAGGACCTGACGGACGTGACGTTGGTGGGCAACAGGATCAGAGGAGAAGATGAGAATGTCGTCAAGATACACAAATACAAAGTCATTGAGAAACTCCCTTAGGATCTCATTAATGAAACCTTGGAATACCGCAGGTGCGTTAGTGAGTCCAAATGGCATTACTAGATATTCATAGTGCCCTGTTGGTGTGTTGAAACCAGTCTTCCACTCATCCCCCTCTCTGATCCTTACCAAGTGGTAGGCGTTCCGCAGGTCCAGTTTGGTGAAAACTCGAGCCTGCTGGAGCAGCTCGAAGGCGGAAGAAAGGAGAGGCAGTGGGTACCGGTTCTTGACTGTTATGTCATTGAGAGCGCTGTAATCAATGCATGGCCGAAGCGAACCGTCTTTCTTGCCCACAAAAAAGAAGCCCGCTCCGGCCGGTGACGATGATGAGCAGATGATACCCGACTTCAGCGATGCCTCAATGTACTCTTTCATGGCCTTTCTCTCAGGGCCCGAGATGGCGTACAGCCTGGCCTTCGGGATGGGGTCCCCTGGGAGGAGATCAATGGCGCAATCCCAATGGTGATGAGGGGGCAGAGAGGTGGCCTTGGACTTGCTAAATACCTCGCGGAGATCATGGTAACAAGGTGGAACTCACGACAGGTCAGGGTAGTCCCCGTAGTCCTTCTCAGGCATCACCGTAACTGTGGTCTGCAGCTCACTGAGGATTGAAGCACAACAGGAGACAGAGCAAGCCGCATCCCACCCCCTAATCTCACCCGTTTCCCACATAATATGGGGGTTGTGTATCTTTAGCCATGGATAGCCCAAAATTAAGGGATGCTGAACACAACCAAAAACATGAAAAGAAATGATTTCACTGTGGTTAGTGTCAATAGTCATGGCAATCGGTTCCGTCTGATGAGTTACTCTACTGAGGAGTCTGCCATCCAGAGACCGGGCTCTAACGGGCTGCCTAAGAGCCAGTGTCTTTAATCCAAGAGATTTGGCTAAGCTTTTATCAATAAGGCTCTCGTCAGCCCCTGAGTCTATTAGTGCGCCGAGTGGCATGGGCTTTCTGTTTACATGAAGAGTCACAGGGGTCAAAGTCCTTTGAGGAGCGTTCTCTGTCTGGAATTGGCTCACCATCGCCCTCCTCACGCCTGGTGAGCCCGGTCTTTTAACGGGCATGAGCCCACGCGATGACTTGGCTGGCCACAGTAGAAACAGGCCCTCTCTTGAAGACGGCGTTGTCGTTCCTCTGGAGCCAAGTGGGTTCTGCCCAGCTGCATCGGTTCTTCCCGGACTGAAGATGGTGCTTGAGTCTCGGCTACGGGAGACGCTGATGATCCTGGAGAATGATGGGACTCCCGGTAACCCCACAACGCCTTCTGTGGCACGGGGGTGCTCCTGCCGGACCGGCGACGCTCCGCCTCCCTCTCCCGGAGACGGTTGTCGATCCGAACCGCCAGGTCCACCAGATCCTCAAACCCTTCGGGCGATTCGTGGGGAGCCAGCTGGTCCTTGATGTCCTCGTTCAGGCCATTAACGAAGGCGTCCTTGATGGCCGGAAGATTCCACCCGCTGTCCGCCGCCAGCGTTCGGAACCGAATGGCGTAGTCAATCACCCGCCTGGAACCTTGTCTCAGCCCAAGCAGCGCCCGGGAAGCCTCCCGAGCCGGAGACAAGTGGTCGAACATTCTAGTTAAACTCTGAGTGAACAGCTTGATGTCTTGACAGACCGCCGCTCCGCGAGCCCACTCCGCGAGCCCACTCCGCCGTAGCCCACGCTGCCGCTCTTCCCGTTCAGGTGGGAGACAACAAACGCAACCTGTGCAACCTGGGCTCTCTGCAGCTCCTCCTGATGCTCCTTCAAGTCCTCAACCCCGCTACAGATTGCGCTAAGTTGTGTCTCGTGCTGGAGGATCTTTGAGCCTTGAGCCGTCAAGGCTGATCTGACCAATTCCTTTTCCGCTGGGTCCATATTCTGGCCAGATCGTACTGTTACGCTGTGGCTTCAGAGCAGGTGGACCCAAAATGCAGAACAGGAGATCGGCACTATTTCAAGAGTTTTAATACAAAAAGTCTTACAACGATTTTAAGCTGGTTTTCAGTGGTCTTGATTCAGATGGCTTGGTCGTAGAATTAACAGAAGACAGAGACGTGGAAACAGAATCTACGATCTGGCAACAAGACAGGGAACACGCAGACAATATATACACAAGAGGTAATGGGAAACAGGTGGAGACAATCAGGGCGGGGCAGACAATCACACAGGTGGGAAACACACAATGGCAGGAAGTTAAGGGACCTGAAACGAGAGGAGAGTTAGGATTTCAAACTAAAAGACACGCCAGAACAGGAAACAGAAATACGACAGACATGAAAACTTAACAAACATGACGAGACATAACAATTTTAAGTAGAAATGGTGGAAAAAATTTGAATAGAAGCATTAATGTCCTCAAAGCTGAATGTTTTTTGTAGATTAAAATATTCAGTACAAGTCGAAGATGAAGAAATTACAAAGCATTGCTGAAAATGCGGAAATGTGAAGTGAATTTGCATGAGAAATCATAAGGCTCAAATGTTGAAAAAAATGCTCAGAAACCTGGAAGCTGAAGTGTAAAACTGGTAGAATTGAGAGTTGGAAAAGTTGAATAGAAGCATAAATGTCCTTAAAGAACAAGTTTTAACATTTGAATGGTTTCCGATGCTTAAAACATGCAGAAGTTGTGGTCAAAGTAGTGGTAGCAGTATAGGCTGTTTAGGTAGTAGTAGTTGAAGTAGTACAGGCTGAAGTTGTGGTAGTAGTAGTAGTAGTAGTACAGGCTGAAGTTGTGGTATTAGCAGTAGTACTAGTAAAGGCTGAAATAGTAAAAATCCCAACAAAATAGTTTGTTTGTGTGTGTTAGTATCTTTATGTGTTAGTGTATTAATGTATGTGCGCTGTGCGTCACGTCCTGCTCAGTCGTTTTATTTTTTCTACCCCTTCGTCGTCCTGCTCAGTCAGGAATCGAACCTCTAGCCCCCGCATGAACCACACATCTATACTAGCGGGGAGCGGGGAGCGGGGGGTGGGCTGGCAAACAGCAGTTTTCTACAGACACTAAGTCTGAAAACAACAAAGGAGCTAAAAACACCCCTCAAACTCCTGCTTCTACCACACGAACCATATGTCCAATCTCCAAAGTAAGGATATGACTGGAAAGACGAGAACCTTCCGAACGCAGTGATGTAGATTTGACGTTTGTGGTGTTAGAAATGCGGATACGGCAGCGAGTTAGAAATGTGAGGGGAAAGAGAAAAGGAGAGATTTTCTGCTGAAAGTTATAATGGATCTCTATGGGGAGCTCGGCCGGGAGGCTAGGCTTTGAGGCTCGCTGTGGCAAAAGTGTAGCTCTGGAGAAAGTCTAAAAAAAATACTGGAGGAAGGAAAACACTTTTTCCTACGTTTTGATTCTAAAATGAAGTCTGTAGAGTGAATATTGAGGACGATAGAGCAGTTTTAGTTGGAGTTTTTCAGGCGGCTTTGCAGTCTCGTCTCACTCTGAATTCCTTCTCTTCACTCTAGCCGACCACATACACAATCATTGGAAACTTCTCTTCTCATAGCAGAAATGTCGTTAAAAAGCTGAACATTTTGATAGCTGAATGGTTTTTGTAGCTGAAAGTATGCAGAAGTTGTAAGTGCTGAAAGTTGCAGAAGATTTGAAGGTTGCTTCAATGCATTCCCTATGGCAAAAATCAAAAATTAAAAGTTCAATATCTTAAAAAGTATAAAATGTATAAATGTGAAAAGTAATAGCATAAATGTCCTTAAAAAGCTGAACATTTTGATAGTGGAATGGTTTTTGTAGCACAAAGTATGCAGAAGGAGAAGCGAGCCGAAAAACGTACGGAAACAGAATAACAATAGTGTGAATGCTGACAGCTGATGAATTTGCAAAACACTGCTGAAAATGCAGAAATGTGAAATGTTGAAAATGCAGAAATGTTAAATGAATTGCCAGAATTAGAAGCTGAACTTTATTACCTAAAGAAGTTAAGAGCTGAAATATATTTTAATTGTTTCTGTAGATGAAAGTATGCAGTAATAGTATTAGTCAAACGAAAAACATACAGAAGAAGAATAAATTGCAAAGCATTGCTGAAAATGCAGAAATGTGAAATTAATTGGAAGCTGAACTGTATTATCTAAAGAAGCTAAGAGCTGAAATACATTGAAAATGCAGAAATATCAAATGTATTCTCTGAAAAATCTTAAAGCTCAAATGCACTGCACTGCTGAACAATCTGGAAGCTGAAGTGTATTAGCTAAAGAAGGTAAGAGCTGAAATAAATTGTTAGAGAAGCTGGAAGCTAAACTGTAATACTGTCGAAGCTGGAAATTGAAATGAGTTGTCTGAAAAGGCTGAAAGAATAAATAGTTTGTATTAATTTCAGGCAGATGAACTGCATTGTTAAACACTTTGGAACACAAAAAGCATGGCCCTAAGGAGATGAGAGCTGAAATGTATTGCCTGAAAAGAGCGGGCTGAACGGCACTGCACTTCAAAGGCAGAAAGACAAAATGCATTGATTACAAGCATGTTCAAATAAAGAAAATGATTGATGAATGAAAGAAGTAAACAAATCACTAAGATAAGTTGATGTTCAAGCACTGTCAATCACGGCAGTACCTTAATTGAAAGGTACTTTCAATTAAAGTGTAGGTCTTTGAAGTAACTTTTATTTTGTCAGACATATCTACTATGTCATTACTCCTGATATTGTGTACGTGAAAACAATGGCATGAATGGAAAGGTACTGAAATAGTTTGTGGATCTTTGTGAAATGTATTTGTAAGACACTGTGAAACAAACCATTGGTCTCAATGTTTTAACAAGTATGAAGCAGACAGGTGACTTCATTACAAATATGTTTTAATTGTATACAAACTGATTATTATATTATATATACAGTAATTTGTTATAGAATCAGTAGCAATAAAGTTCTAAAATTCGTATCAACTTGTGTATTAATTCACTACACTATGATTACAACACAAATTATATAATTGTTCAATAAATCAGAAATCAAATGTTGATAATCCTTCAGTTTTGAAATCTAATTTGTACATTTTATAAACACATAATGGCACAAAATATGCATCCGTATTATACAGTGGCATGGAAAGTCTGGCAATGTATAAAAAATTGTGTCTATGCATATTTAATTGTCCAAGTAGGAATCAATAGTTTATTGAACTGAATTAAATAACACTGATGAATTGAACATAACTGAAGTGAACTGAAATTAATTGAATTGAACTAACAATTAGAAATGGGGCACCCTCTCTGCACTAAACCTTAGTGAACATTTAAAAGGCTGTAACCTTTGACATGTCCAGTGGCCAACAGAGGACGCAATGTAGAACTGCTGCTTCCACTTATCTGGTCAGTGTTTGGTGTGAGGAAAATGTCACTGTAGCGACATGCAGGAGGAGAGGCCTTAAAAAGAAAACAGTGAGAAACTTTATTCCTCACATTCTTGCAGTTGTTAATGAAAATAGCACACACACAGTAATGCCAACAGTGTTTTTGTTAGTGGTTTGGTCAAAGAGGGATCTTGTACTTAGGGAGTAAAAAAAATGTTACTGTTACAACTTGTTTAGGGAGGAGCTTGATGCTGCACAGAGGAGGTACTGTCACTCTGAAAGTGATGCCTGACTGATGAGTGATCTGCAGCCGTTTGGTTCCCTGCAGCAGTACACCTGATCACCAAAGGATCAACAGTAGTTATGTTCTACTGAACTTAACTGTGTACAGCAATGGAGGCACAGATGGTGATGTGGAGGTAGGAGGATGGAGCTGGTCCTGACAAGAAAAAACAGAAAGTTGTTGTAATAAACTGGAGACTATGAAACAAAACATATTCAAGAGTTACTTTAAACACAATAATCAAATACCTTGAATACTGCTGCAGGGCAGAAATCCATTTTTTGTCCAGTGCCATTTCACACAGAGAAGTTGTAGAAGGCTGCATGATGTCCAGCTTCTTTTACATGTTTAGCTCTCTGTGCAGTCCTGAGTGTCTCCACTGTGAAGAGGAGGCATCACAGTGGAGGAAGACCTGGAGGAAGAAGTTGATGTAAATGACAATGTTATACTCCTGGCTGTAGCATTAAAGTCAAGTGTAATCACAACTGTTGGATTAATACACAGTGAATACATGAATGAACACAAAACATTACAAAACACAAATGAAATTTTAATTAGTAAACGATACCTTATGCTCTGTTGTGAAGTAACCTCGGCACTGCCAGGGGGGACACATGTCTCTGTAGGGTCCAGCAGTGATGGGCCCACTGTTGATTGACAGTTATGATGGGGTTGCAGCATCTGGTCTGTGGCAGCATGGTGTCTTGGATGTTATGAGCTGATCCAGTGTCTAGGAACCAGAGAGAAGGTGAGGCGAAGGCTGGCAGGAGTTATCTCATTCTCTGCTTTGACTAGGACTAGCAGGAAGTGCAATAATGATGATCCTCATAGTGCTGAAGGAGGTGAGGCCAAGGCTGGCAGGTGTCCTCACAGAGGACACAGGAGGACTGCTGAAACTGCTTTGGCCTGTGCATTCACCAACCCTGATGCAAACCCACCCTGGTAAATGCACAGGCCAAAATATGTTGGAATATAGCTCATAACAGTATGGTTACCTGAAAAAAATATGACCCATAATAATACATTACTCTAAACATTTAAGATTACCAAACAACGTTTCATTCTACTAGTCCAATAACAATGTAGTTACCTAAAAACACAACCTGATGCTCAGTGTATGTTTGTCTTACCTGCCATTTTTAAGACCTGATGGAAGAACTCAAACAGAAAACATTATTTTGACAACTGACATGTTATCACCGTACCAGAATGGAGACATTGCTGTCCAGCAGTGTGATATTCTCAAAGAGGCTTTGCAGGTCAGTTTCTCTCAGGCACATAACAACGGTCATATCAAGTTTATATCAAGTTTTGAGGAGGGGATCCTCTGGTCCACCCTCCCTCCCTCACATCCTCAGAGGGACTGAGGCAGCCTGGCAAGGTGCTGAAGCCAGGCTGCACAGAGGATACCCCTACTCTGGATAACTGTAGACAATTGTAGAATTGTAGCATTTGTAATTTAAGTCTCTGTAAGTAGGTGGTCTGTCATATTCTCTACATAGTTCTCAGTAAACATAATCATTGTGATATACTCTTTTTGATTTTATCATTGCACGATTAAATAATTCAGTGTTTTACATCAAACTGTTATTAAGACAGAATTCTTCTGTACTTTTTTTACAGAAAGCTCTAATAAATAATTTTCTTAAAAATATTTAAAAAAAAAAACTTATATAGAAAATATTAGTTTAGTCACAGGTCCTTTGCATTTTTCTTTCAAACTCAGCTGACTTCTTTATGAACTGTTGGAGGACATTACACAGTATACAGGATTGTGATAACTGTAATAGGTTTTCATTATACCAGAGTGGAGACAATGCTGTGGTTGAGAGATGAAAATGAGGTCCAGCAGTGTGTTCTTATCTGTGGTGGCAGCAGTAATGAGTTGTGTGTATCCCCTGGACTGAAACAGCTCAAGTATCGGCTTACTTGCGTTGGACGAGAGATTCTCATTGAAGTTGCCACAGACAATGATGGGGTGACAATCCATGATCTCCAATGAGTCCAAAAGGCTTCCCAGGTTTGACAGGAATTATGTTACACTGTAGTCTGGAGGTCTGTATATAGCTGCAATCAATGCACTCACTGGGGCTTCAACCTTCAGGGCCACAAACTCAAGGTCAGTTACATTATGTATGTACTGTTTCTCATGCACCTGAATGTGGCTTTTGACATAAACAGCAACTCCATCTGTGGAACATTTGTGTAGGACAGGTGTCTGTTGCGTTTGAACATATTGTAGCCCTCTAAATGGAGACTCTGTACAACAAAGGAGCCTTGTAGGTGCGTTTCTGTGAAACACAAAACATCTGCAAGACACAGTTCATGGTGGCTCTTGATGTCATTCACATGAGATGGCAGTCCCTCTGTGTTATGGTGAACAATGGTCAGAGTGTCATGTCTGTTCAGTGTGTGTTTGATAAGAAGAAGAGGCATCATGTCGTCCAAGTTGACTTGTCTCATGGTCTCTAGGGCTGCAGTGATTTCTGGGTTGGCATGTATTTTACTCTCATCCATATCCAGTAGATGCAGTCCACTGAGAGAGGTCACTCTGCTGACAGCTACATAAGCCATGCCAGGTTCAAAAATGTGTTTTAGTGAGACTACAGCTGATGTCCTTGTCATACCTTGAACCTTATGTATTGTACAAGCAAAGGCAAGTTTAATAGGAAACCCTCCTTTCTGTTTCAGATTCTCCTCTGCTCTCTCGATGTACACTAGATTGTCAGGTCCTCCTGGTGCTCTGTTACAGTAATTCCTTCCAGCTGTTTCATCATCCATCTCGAGCCCAAGCATGGTGACATGTACAAAACCATTTTGTTCAGAGGTTACTACCCTGACTAGTGTAGCGAACGATCCATTCACCAATCCTTGAGACACGTCTATGTTTCTGGTGAGCATGACACGAGCACCCTCAGCAACGTTTAGTGTATCTGGTAAATCATTTCTGCCTCCTTTAAATGGTTTGACTTGTCGAGTCATTCTGCCAGAGTGTGGGTCCTTTTTAAAGTCATCTGCATCAATGTTGGTGGTATGAGAATGGAGCAGAGCTAATGTTGCAGAGTTGTGTAAATCAACTTCTTTATTAGTTGCAAAAATGTGCAGGACATCAGTTGGACAAAGTGATGGTTCAGTGACAGTATGTGACAGCAAAGCTCTGTCTGCTTCAGACAACTCATCAGACTTTTCTTTCACATGGATCCGGTTCAACATCTCTGCAAAGGCAACATCATCCTTATGATGCATAATCTCAGTCAGAGTGATCATCTGAAAGTGTTCTTGCCATAGGTCAGTCTCACATGGGTCATACACACACAGGGTCTTGGACTGTCACACTGGTGGTAGCTGTTAGAAGTCTCCAACAGCAATTACCGACATTCCTCCAAAGGGTCTCTGACTGCCTTTGATCTGTTTCAGTCTGGCATCCACATAGGCAAAAAAGGGGCTTTGACACCATGGACACTTCATCAATGATAATGATTTCAGCATTTAAAAGTTCAGATCTGACTTCATCAGAAGTTGTTGCCAAGTCCTTGAAATGGGGGTTTTAGGCTTCTCGGAAGCTTGAGCAGAAAGTGCAGTGTTGTGCCTGATATATTAAAGGCTACAGTTCCAGTGAAAGCAGTCAACAGGACAGTGGGGTTTGATATGTCAGCCTCCTCAGCACGTCTCGGCAGCTTGCACAGTATCTTAGATGCCTCTGAGTAGATGCATTTAATGAGATGTGACTTTCCTGTTCTAGCACCACCATTTATGTAAAATAAAACTTCTCTGGATTTAGGCCACAGACACGCTTTATACACCAGTCTCTCACTGCGTAGAATACACACGCTTGTTTCTGGTTCAGATTCTGATACATTTGGCGTAACAGTGTGGGGTCTATTGCAGGGGGCTCCCTAATGGCTCTGGCTTCTGTTACAGCATTAGCCTGATTACTGTATTCTGGGACATTCTCTTGTATATTTTCATGATCTGGCTCTCTTGCCTCCAGTTCTTCAATACACTCCAACCTCACTGCTTCAGATTCTGGCGCCAGATTACACCATTCATCAATAATGCCTCTGTTCTGTTCAAACTCCTTGACTGCATTCTCAATTTCTTTTCTCATATTTGTCTCTGTTTCGTTTGACAATATGTTGGACATACTCAGGATGGTCAGAACCTGGTAGTTGAACCCAGCCACCATTGTAGAAGGAGTCATATGTTGGTAAAGATTGTCTTTTCAGTTCCTGGTCTGATCGGTACGGAAGGTACAGTTTCAGTAATGTGCCATAAAACTGCTCAGGATATTTTTCCTGTGATGTGCGGTGGAATCTGATGATTGCAGGCTTATCAGTATTTCTCCTTTGAACAAATCCCATGTTATTCAGCAGAGGCAAAACATGTTTACCTTTTGTCTGTTGGCCATAGACAATTCTGCAAGTTGAGGCAAAATCAGCCAAGCACATCTCCTCAAACTCTGGTGTTTCAGGTCTTGCTTTGTATTTGTCTGTCAAAGATGTCATCCACACATTTACACTTTCTGATGTTGTGTTCTCCAGGTATGACATGGGGCAACTCATTTTCACTGGGTTGTCATCTGTTGGTATGAATACGACACCATGTGAGCACTTTTTCATGTTTATACCACATGCATGAGTCACACACTCCTTTCATCATTTCATCACATTCATTGACATTTTCTCTGTTGGAGTTCTGAATGAGTGTTTTGAGATCACTTACAGAGTTCTCACTTTTGCAAATATATGTGCAGATGTAATGTATTAAACTGTAATAATTGAGTATGAACTGCACGTCGATGTTAGCGTCCCAGGCATCGAGTAGATAAGGGTTGTATCCATGTACCCAGCAGTCCTTTGGATCACGCTTCAGTATCACTGCATTTGATTTGTGCAGGCATCGCTCATACTCACTGAGTGTTAAATTACATCGAGCCAGGAGCTGGTCTAAACTCAGGGCGGCAATTTCAGGTTCATTCAGCAGCAGATTCAGTGGTGTGAGCTTTCTTTTTGCTGTTTCCAGTTGCAATGACTCATCATCATCATCTGCAGGTCTTGTTATCATTGTCTTTCTGGAGGGTGGTTTAGGAAATCCAAAACGGCATCCAGAGCTGAAACTTTTGAAACATGTCCTTGAGTGGTTTTTGCTGTGTATTTGCACTTCTGTGACTTTCTTGTACGGTTCAGGTTGTGTATGTGGGTCAGGTAGCTGAGCTGTGATGTATTTGGACACAAAATTACAAACAGTCAGGTCATCATCTTCTTCAAACACAGGCGCTCTGTCCACCCAAATCAAACAGTGTATGTGTGGGCTTCCTCTGTGCTGAAACTCTACTCAGTAAAAGTAGTCAACAACCTTTCCAAGGGGTTGTGCAGGAGACAAGATTAAATCTCTGAATAATGCTTCAACACATTTATCAAACATGCGCATTGTTGTCACAGGATTGCTTCGCAATATGTCACACTTTGTGGACCAGTCGAGCTCATCAAAATTAACTTCCTCACCCTGCTGAGTTTTTATTGCTTCAATCACCTCAGGCCAACGCATTTCAGCTGCAGAAAATGTACAAAAGAATGTAGGAGTTCCCAGCTGTCTGATCATGGCAAAAAGATCTCTTGTTGTTTTCTCCCAATTGGCTGGTGTTCCTCTCAGCGGCTACATGAATCTCACTGCATCTTTATTTCGCACCAGACTCTCAACCTCACGTTTGTCTTGCAACATTCCTGATGTTATTTTGCACCCATCTCTAGTGAAAGGTTTTCCTTTACGTAACTGTATTGTCATGCTGGAAGTGGCCAAGTGTATTTCAGTCACAAACTGTGCAAAGAACAAATAGTTTGTGTCTCTGGCAAACCGGTCATCAACACCAAAAAGCCTTGTTTTGAAATAACTGCTGGGTGTTAATTTAATAGGTCTGTTTTCATCCAGTGTGTTTTGACCAGTGGGAAACTGAACAGGGAAAGCCATGGCCTCCAGTTTAGGTTTTTTTAAAAAGCTGACTGGACTATTTCTTTCTGCTGGGGCAACAGAGTAGATTCCTTCACTAAAACATCCTCTGTCCTCTGAAACATCACGTGGCTGAAGGCAGGATTCTAGAGCAAGACCACCATTAGGCATGTCACCTTCCTGATCTGTATCATCTCTCTGCTCCTGTGGTTGACTGTCATCACAAAGCAGCATGTCATCGTTTGGTTGTTCATTTTCAGGATCATTTTCTGCCTCATACAGTGCATTACTCTCACACCTGTCAATTTCCATCAAGTCATCTTCATCATAATCATCGTCCTCATCAGGAAGAGTTGGGTCACATAACTCAGCCTCATCTCTGATAGTTACATCCTCATACTGTGGGTGAATGTGTTTGAGTTTATGCAGCGCCTGCACTAGTTTAGTCCAGGTTACAGTCTGGAACAGCTGATGACCTTTGTAACACAACCGTCTCTTCAGTTTTACGCTCATGACCTGAGACTCACTTCTCAATCTGGGCAGAGCATCGACTGTTTCCTGTACCTCAGACGCGACACACACCACGTTACCATGTATTGCTCTCTGTCGGCCTTTGGGAAGAGGAAGGATTTTGGCAAATGTTATGCACTTGGCGATGAGATGTCTCTCTTGTCACGGTTTGCCATCTAGGCAGTGCAGACAGATGGGAGCAGCTTGAGTAGTTTATTAAAGATAAAACTTACATGCAGAAACTCAAGGAACCAGGAAACCGACACACAGGGAGAAAACTGAGAATCTGACAATGAACCGACGAAGAACAAAGGAAAGGGACCGGTATATATAGGGATGTGGCTAATCAGGGAATCAGAGACAGGTGAGTAACAAAACACAGGTGAACCTAATCAAAACCGGCAGGAAACGAACAAAGACAGGAAGTAAATCATAACAGAACAGTCCTTCAAAATAAAACAGGAACTAACAAAAACCCACAGGATGTAACATCTCCAATATGTTGAGATCACACAGTTCAGGTGGAATGTCAGCAAGCTCCAAGTTGTTAGCTACAGCGAGGGTTGGCTTGGCATTTTCAAGATGAGTATGGCAGGTGTAACAAATCCACTCTGTCCTTCTCACATCAGAGAGTGCATTCATCATCACAAACATGAACATACTTTCCTGTCAGGCATGCTACAACCACATCTGGATTTTTGACATTATTTGACCTTGTGCAGGGTCGTACTTGGTTTGGAAATGATGCCTTATGACACACAGTGCACACATAAGTGGGACTGGCCTTTATTTGTGATCTGAAAACAGATATGGCCTCTTTGATCAAAGAGTTGTCTCTCTCACATGCTGGTCTATTTATCTGTCTGTATTTCCTTTATATTTTCATTGCACACCTCATTTTATACATACTTCTAAATGCACGATTGTTCATATCTCTGTCTCGCATTCGTTGTCTCATTAGTTGTCTGTGTCTAACCCTGAATGCTTGGTCATGTGCATAACGCTGAGTGATATAAGATCCCTGCCTCTTCCTGAAGTCAACATTTTCTCTGTATCGCTTGGTAATGTACTGTTGTTTTTTCTGTTTATAATCAGCTTTGTTTCTGTAACAGTTGCTGTACTGTTTCTGCCTCATCCTGAAGTCAATATTGTTTATGTATTGGGCTGTTATATACATTTTTTTCTTTTGTCGTAATTCAGAATTCTTTCGATAGTGGTTAGTAACATACTCTTGTTTTCTTTGTCTGAGTTCTTCATTAGAACATTTCCTGTTTGTGTAAGATCTTTGCTTTGTATGTTTCATCAGAAGCATACTTTTCCCTTTCTTTCCTTTTTTGATTTTCCTTTCTTTGTGATACCTTTTCAGAGAGCAATAGTCCCCTCTTATATTTTCCGCTTTGCTGTTTACTAAGTTTTGACAATTTACGGGAGATGTCATGTAAGACATTATCACTGGCCACAGTATTTATTATTGGAGCAGATAAGTTTGATTCACTTTGAGGAGCATCATGTGATGTGAGAGAATTCAAACTCAGTTGGCTGGATGGCTCTTGTTCCGTTTCCATATCAGTGGATACTTCAAGTACAACAAGTGTTTGTCTTAGGACTTAGGCTTGACTCCTTTTGAGGAGCATCATCCAACAGAGTGGTTGATACAGCAGCAGTGTGAGTTGTAGGCTGACTCTCTGTGTCTGGGATAGCATCATTCAGGTTTGCCATGTTCACACTGTAAAACTCCACAGGCTTCATCTCATAGTTACAGGAGGACTGTGTTCCCAATATCTTGTGATACTTTATGAGTCTGTCAATCATATCACTGAGATGTGTGAATGTCAGCATGACAGCAGTACCAGGAGTGTGTGAATCCAGACTTCGGGGGAAACCATCAGCTGTTCTGGAGTGTGGATCAAAGAAACCATATCTGCCTGACCTGGTTCTGAACACTGCAATACATAACGCTCTCATCAACAGCAATGCATACTGCACATCTGATAACAAGCAGCTGAGTTCTGCCTCTAGGTCCAGAAAGGTATCTACAGCTCCAGGTAAAGGTTCTCCAAATGTGCCGTATCTGGAAAGTTGTGTCATGTCCACATACTGTATATACCTGCGTGCATGAACTTCATCAGGGAGCTCATCAGTAGTCAAATGGATGTGATTAGGGACCCTTTTCCTGGCCTCTTTATACATCACATTACCTTTGTCCAAAACAAGGTCAAGATCTGCTCTGGTGATGTTTTCATTCTCATGAAGGAATGATAGAAATGTTAGTAAGTTACAGGTACACTGCTGATTTCTGGATTTGCCATATTTACGAGAAGCCTGGCTGCGGGATGCACGTATATGTTTTTTAGAAGGCTGATCTCCCAGGTTCACACAGTCTGCATGAGAAGGTCCTGCTACACATGGATTATCACTGTGACGTCCCCTTTTTACAATGTCAGCATAAGATATCTGTGGTACACATGGCTCATCACTTTGACCTCCCTGTTTCACACTTGGATCATGAGATGCTGCCGTCATCTTTGCTTCTCCACTGCTCTGAGGACCAACACATTCTGCTTCTTCAGTTGTTGTTGCACAGTGAATCTCATTTGACCTCTGCTAGCGCCGGCTTTGAGCTTGGGACCTCTTACTCTTCCTTGGCATAGTTGTTGTTGTGCTCCAAAACCACAAATGTTAATGTTTTATGTTTATTGTACACAATCAAGATATTAAACACACTATTAATGATAAACAATATACCAGTTTGCAGTACTCTTACTTTAACACTTACTTACACTAGCTGAGTAAATAAAAACTGATTGTGTGCAGTCAAATGTGAAGATATCTGTAGTCAAAATAAACCTTTGGGTACAAACTACAGAGCTTCACACCAACAGGAACTACACTTCTTTCCTAGTATAAATATGGATTTTCACTCCAACCTTATTTCTTATGTAGTGTTTCACAAGAACAGTGTTATCTTTAGTTATGCACTGTTACAACAAATTTTGTATTTAGAAATTTACAAGATTCAATATTTTATTATTCTGTCTTTACAGTACAATGTGTATGTAAGTGTATCTATTGTCAATTAGATCAAAATAGGGTGTAGGTGTTTTTCAATTCAATTTCAATAAAATAACTTCTTTGATACTATTGGTTTCAAAATGGCTAGAGATTAAATTGCAAATCAAACTCTCAATATGGACTCTTAAGATAGATGACACCTCTCTATATAAATTGTTCAAGTACACTTAGTAATGTTATGTAATTTCAGTTCCTACAGGTTTCTAAATGAATACACAAGGAAAGATTGTATTCACTATACATTCACAAATATATTCTATTTACAGTGAAAGAGCTGTTATAACAATTTAAGACTGACACACTAGAAAGGATAAATTGTTAATGCAAATGCTATTTATGTAAATATTTAAATTCCCACCACAGAATATAAAATTTAAATATGCTTCACAAATACTCCAATGCACAACCAGTAGTCCAATATCAGCTATGAGCTGTCCTGACCCTCTGTATGCTGTATGCACTTACCAGCAGAGAATAACTTAATGCTATGGTAGTTGTATTTTAAGTCTTTGAAAAATATTCAGTGTACTGTATACACACACACACACACACACACACACACACACACACACACACACACACACACACACATACTGTATATACACATCAGTCACGCTCTATTTTTCATTTTCTTTTTTTAATACTTTTATTGCCATACATTCAAGATCCAGTTTTCCACACAATGTCCAATATGTTTACATGTATTCGCAATTGTTATAATTTTTTGTATTTCATACACCTGGTGATACTGACCGAAAAGAAGAAAGAAAAAAAAAAAAGAAAACAACAACTTCATACTAAATAAATAATATATATATATATTCAGTATATATATGTGTGTGTATATATATATACACACACACACACACACACACATATATAAGATAAGATAAGATAAGCCTTTAATTGTCCCACAGCTGGGAAATTTTCAGCGATACAACAGCCAGAAAGTGTCATATATAGAAATACAATAATAAAATATAATAAAATACAATACAAATAAATAGAAAATAGTACTATACACAGTAAAGACAGTAATAATAATAGTGTGACTGAGTGCATTTGTAAGTATGAACAATAGATAAGATAAAAATAAAAATATTGCACATATATAATATACATGTACATGAAAGTATTACACAGCAACAGATTAAGTAATAACATCATGAATAAAAAATATGTATTAAGATAATGCACAGCAGCAGATGAAGTAAAGTAGTGAACAGTCTGCTTATTGACAGTCAATGTAGATTACTGGGAGTTGTACTGATTATAGAGTCTGACAGCAGCAGGCAGAAAGGACCTACGATACCTCTCCCTCAGACACCGAGGGTGGAGCAGCCGGTCACTGAAGGAGCTGCCCAGTGCTGATAGAGTGACATGTAGGGGGTGGGAAGTGTTCTCCAGTAGTGATGATAGCTTGGCCACCATTCTCCTGCCACCCACCACCTCCACTGGGTCCAGAGGGCATCCAAGGACAGAGCTGGCCTTCTTAATCAGTCTGTCCAGTCTCTTCCTATCCCTGGAAGAGATGCCACTGGCCCAACATGCCACCCCATACAATACGGCTGATGCCACCACAGAGTCATAGAAGGTCCTCAGGAGCGCCCCCTGCACTCCAAAAGACCTTAGTCTCCTGAGCAAAAAGAGACGGCTCTGTCCCTTCTTGAACAGAGCGTCCGTATTGTCTGACCAGTCCAGTTTGTTGTTCAAGTGAACACCCAGATACTTGTACGATCTCACAATCTCAATGTCCGTTCCCTGGATGTTCACTGGTGTAGGTGGAGGGAGTTTGTGCCTGCCAAAGTCCACCATGAGCTCTTTGGTTTTACCCGCATTGATCTGGAGGCGGTTCTGTTGACACCAACCCACAAAGCCCTGGGTCAGTTCTCTGTACTCCCCATCATCCCCGTTGGTGATGAGGCCGACGATGGCAGAGTCGTCAGAGAACTTCTGCAGGTGACAGTTCAAAGTGTTATGGGTGAAGTCTGCTGTGTAGAAGGTGAACAGGAAAGGCGCCAGAACGGTTCCCTGTGGAGCCCCTGTGCTGCAGAGAAGTGTGTCAGACACACAGTCCTGTAACCTCACATACTGTGGTCGGTTTGTGAGGTAGTCCAGGATCCATGCTGCCCGGTGATGGTCCACCCCAGCGTGCTCCAACTTGTCCCCCAGAATCCTGGGCTGGATGGTGTTAAAAGCACTGGAGAAATCAAAAAACATGATCCTCACAGTGTTTCCGGCCTTTTCTAGGTGAGAGAGGGATGTGTGAAGTAGGTAAATGACAGCGTCATCCACCCCAATGCGGGGTTGGTAGGCAAACTGCAGAGGGTCCATACATGGGCTCACCAGCGGACGCAAGTGGACAAGGACCAGTCTCTCCAGGGTCTTCATCAGATGAGAGGTCAATGCCACTGGCCTGTAGCCATTGAGGTCCTTGGGGTGAGGGGTCTTCGGCACAGGAACCAGACACGATGTTTTCCACAGTTTTGGCACCCTCCCCAGCTTCAGACTCAGGTTGAACAGGTGCTCAACAATCCCACACAGCTGGTCCACACAGGACTTCAGAAGTCTGGAGCTGATGCCGTCTGGGCCCGCCGCCTTTCCTACCCTCATCTTCCTCAGTTCGTTTCTCACCTGAGATGTTGTGAGGAACAGTCCGGTTGAGCTTGTAGGGGGTAGGGGGGCTGAAAGGGAGGTGTTTGCGGGTGTGAAATGGGGAGATGGGCCCAGCCCTGACTGTGGTGTAGCTGTATGAAGTGGCTGTAAGCTGAGGGCTGTGTGGAGTGGTGAGATGAGGGAGCGGGGGGACTGCAGGCAGGGAGAGTAGATGGTGATGATGGATGTAGGGGGGACAGGGCAGGGTGAGGGGTAGATGCCTGATCGA
Organism: Macquaria australasica; assembly: GCA_005408345.1. NCBI lineage: Eukaryota > Metazoa > Chordata > Actinopteri > Centrarchiformes > Percichthyidae > Macquaria > Macquaria australasica. The sequence continues at coordinate 70,227 of SEMN01001302.1, forward strand.
ATCTGTTAAAGAATACGTTCAGGTCATCTGCCCACTTCTGATCCCCCGCAGGCCGGGGCTTGGAGTCCATATGGCCCGAGATAGTTTTAAGGCCCCTCCAAACTCCTCTGGTGTTATTTTGCTGCAGCTGACTCTCCAACTTCATCCTGTAGCTGTTTTCCCCTCCCTGATCCTCCTCCTCAGCTCTCGCTGGACACTCTTTAACTCCTCCTTGTTACCCGATACAAAAACTCTCTTTTTTTCCTTGAGGAGAGCCTTAATATCAGGAGTAATCCAGGGTTTATTGTTGGCAAAACAACGTACAGTCCTAGTGGGGATGGTGTTTTCCACACAGAAGTTTATGTAGTCCGTCAGACAGTCTGTGAGGTTGTCAATATCCTCCCCATGAGCGTCACTAAAAATGTCCCATACAGTAGTGTCAAAACAGTCCTTTAAAGCATCCTCTGCTCCGTTAGACCACTTCTTCACTGTGCGTGGGACAGCATGCAGCCTGCGCACAAGAGGTCTGTAGACAGGCCTGAGATGCACAAGGTTGTGATCAGATCTGCCCACGATGGCATGCGAGAATTCCCTCGGTAGATAGTTTGGCCTCATGCTAACAGCTAGCAGTTCAATGTTCTTGTCGCAGGTTTGCTCCTTAACAGTGATGTGCCCAGGGTTACACCATCTGTCATTAACAAACATTGCCAGCCCTCCTCCCTTCCTCTTACCGCTCTCCATCGTCCTGTCCGCCCGAAAAAGTTGGAAGCCATTAACTGACACGTCCGTATCCGGAGTTAGCGCGGTTAGCCAAGTCTCCGTGAATAGCATGATGCAACACTCCCGGTGCTCCCTCTGATGCTGGGTCAGCGCTGCCAGCTCGTCCATCTTGTTGGTGATAGATCTTACATTCCCCATGATAATCGATGGGAGGACGGGTGTGTAACGTCTTCTCCTGGCGCGGCGCTGAGCCCCCGCTCGGCTTCCCCGTCTCCTCCTCCTAAGCTCGCGGGGCACATCAGGTCTCTCCCCGGGTGGTAGCACCGCTGTATGACGGAGAGCTAACAGCTGATCCCTGGTGTAAACAATGGAGTCACCATGGCTGCCGGCAGTAACTACGGACGCTGTCTCTAAGGGCATCAGCGGTCTTGTTACCATAAAGGCCAAAAAACATGTCCAAAAACGCCAAAGACGTCAAAAAAAGCAGCAACACTAAGTACTAAAAAAGATACAATACAATACTAAAAAACAGAATAAAAAGAGAACTAATGAACTTCACGATTAAACTGAAAAAACTCAAACCGCGAACGGGAGCTGCTGCAACAGGCTATATATATATATATTTATATCTGTGCTTTTATGATATAAGCTGTATATTTGTATTACACTGTACATGTAAAAGCCCAATTAGGGACAAGAGTTGAAAATGAACAATAGCTATAAACTCTGTGCAGCACATCAGTTTCATGCTCTGTGTGGGAACTATGTTCAGCTGCATCACCCCTATCAAATAAAATTCAAAGTAAAAAGAAAGAAAGAAATGAGGGAGTTCTGAGTAAAGTGTCTCTAATCTAATCCCACATTTGTATTCATTCATTTTACTTCAAATTGAAGCACCTCATTCTGTGAATGCAACTGTTTAGAGGCTATACATTGTATCTTGAGCAGGAACTTGTTCTTTAGTGCAGTTGTGGTGTTCACAATAGATAACAAGTATTCTTTTTCAGATGACAACATATGGTGCCATTCTTCACAAAGGGTCTTTCTGCCGGAACTCCTTCAACATCTTGGATCTTCTGGTGGTCAGTGTATCTCTCCTCTCAATGGGCATGGAGTAAGTGGAGTCTAGATGCTCTCTCATACAAAGAGCTCTATTCTTTGTCTTGTTGACTCTTTTGATAAAGTAATGCCACGTGCCATCACACCATTAGACTAAACAACAACAAATGCCACAGAGTGAAAACCATACATCAGTAAATGCAGTGTGTCTGTGTTTGTATCATCTAGATCCAGTGCCATCTCAGTGGTGAAGATTCTCAGGGTGTTAAGGGTACTCCGGCCCCTGAGAGCCATCAACAGAGCCAAGGGACTCAAGGCAAGAGATGTCTATGGATAGACTTGCATTTTTTAAAATGGCCTCATACTGATCTGATTCATCATCTGTTCGTAATATCTTTGTCTTTGTAGCATGTGGTCCAGTGTGTGTTTGTTGCTGTCAAGACCATTGGAAATATTGTACTGGTCACCATGCTGCTGGACTTCATGTTTGCCTGCATTGGAGTCCAACTCTTCAAAGTGAGAAGAGAAGGAAATAAAATGGCATACTGTTACTTAACACTGTATTTGGTAATGTAAATGACCTTTGTCTGTCTGTCTCATGAAGACACTTGTGTTGTTTTCCCAGGGCAAGTTCTATGCCTGCACAGATCCTGACAGAATGACTGAGGAGACATGCAAGTAAGGACTTTCTGTTTGTTAGAACAATGATGCTGTGTAGTACTCTTTGTTTTTTAGATTTGGAAAGCTCTGCACACAGTTTGTTGCTCTTTCTTTTGGTAGTGTCCATTTAAACTGGCATTATACTTGCCTTGGCCACTGCTCTTTGGATGTTCTGTGAACAATGATTCATAGGCAAAAGTAACATTTATAAAATATATAGTTTTAATAATAGTAAAATTTCAACTTGGAAATTTGACAAAACCTTCAGTAAACAAGGCACATTTCACAAAATCATTTGTCAGTTTAATTAAGGTCCACTTACTAGCTTTTTCCAGCTTTTTAACCTCATCTCAGGTCTGCATCAGCAGATGCAGTTTTCTCAGTTGTCATCACGTGACCGTGGGACATCACATGTGACAGCTGTGTGGAACATGACATCAGTGAAGCAGCAGGGACCCTGGACAAGAGACTGACTGAACACTGTTGACTCAGACAACATCAACTTTCTGAAAACACCAGACCAAAACTGTTCTCAGCATCCACTGGGAAAAGGTCAAAGGTCATCATAAACCAAGAGTCAGCGGACAGACAGAGAAACATCAAGGATGACATTCACATCTGACACCAGAGCCTGAAGCTGCTTTCCATTTGGTTAATCTGGTTCCTCGCCTCCCTCACTGGCATCTCAGCTCCCCCATATAAGACTACCTGTTATCATGTGACTGATGTCTCATATTTAGGTCATGTCATGACAAGTGAACAAACTCCATATGATGAAACCTGTGATAAGTGGTTGAAGGCACTAGGAAAAGTTGGTAAGTGGACCTCGATTAAGATTATCTTGTCAAACAACTGTTTCCATGGTCATCAACAAACTTCAAACACACAATTTACATGTCTTACCCGATCAAACATACAGTTTTGTACATCTTACTTCGTCAAAACAACGTCAGACAGGCTTTTACTGTGAA
>SEMN01001303.1:0-73501 GCA_005408345.1 Macquaria australasica
CTAATTGATTGGTTTCATCTGGCTTGATCGATAAATATAATTGGGTATCATCTGCATAACAATGAAAATTTATGGAGTGCTTCCTAATAATATTGCCTAAAGGAAGCATATACAAGGTAAATAGAATTGGTCCAAACACAGAACCTTGTGGAACTCCGTGACTAACTTTGGCGTGCATAGAGGATTCATCATTAACGTGTACAAACTGATAACGATCTGATAAATAGGATTTAAACCAGCTTAGTGCAGTACCTTTAATGCCAATAAAATGTTCTAGTCTCTGTAAGAGAATGTGATGGTCAATGGTATCGAATGCAGCACTAAGATCTAGTAAGACAAGTACAGAGACAAGTCCTTTGTCTGATGCAATTAGAAGGTCATTTGTAACTTTCTCCAGTGCTGTCTCTGTGCTATGATGCACTCTAAATCCTGACTGAAAATCCTCAAACAGGTTGTTGTTGTGTAGAAAGTCACACAACTGATTGGCGACTGCTTTCTCAAGGACCTTAGAGAGAAAAGGAGGGTTAGATATAGGTCTATAATTTGACAAAATCGCTGGATCAAGAGTGGGCTTTTTAAGAAGAGGCTTAATTACAGCTACTTTAAAGGACTGTGGCACATAGCCTTTAAATAAGGACAGATTGATCATATCTAGTACATAAGTGCTAACTAAGGGTACAATTTCTTTAAGCAGCCTAGTTGGGACGGGGTCTAAAAGACACGTTGATGGCTTAGATGAGGAAATCATGGAAGTTAGTTGATTACGGTTGATGGGAGAAAAGCAGTCTAAATGTACAGGTTTTACAGTTGTTTCTAAGGTTCCTGTGTTTGAAGATAAGTCGGTACCAACTGAGGGCAGGAGGTGCTGAATTTTTTTCTCTAATAGTTAGAATTTTATCTTTAAAGAAGCTCATGAAGTCATTACTACTGAGGTCTATAGGAATACATGGCTCAACAGAGCTGTGACTCTCTGTCAGCCTGGCTACAGTGCTGAACAGAAACCTGGGGTTGTTCTTATTTTCCTCCATTAATGATGAGTAGTAAGCTGCTCTGGCATTACAGAGGGCCTTCCTATAAATTTTAAGACTAACTTGCCAGGCTAAACATGATTCTTCCAGATTGGTGGAGCCAATTCCTTTCTGGATTTTGATGTTTGTTTTAATTTGCGGGTTTGCGGGTTATACCATGGAGCTAACCTCCTCTGTTTTATTATCTTCTTTTTTAGAGGGGCGATAGAGTCGAGTGTTATTAGTAGTGAGCCTGCAGCACTATCAACAAGATGATCAATTTGGGAGGGACTAAAGTTAGCATAGGAGTCATCTGTTACATTGAGACATGGAACTAAATTAAATGCCGATGGAATCGCTTCCTTAAATTTAGCTACAGCACTATCAGATAGACATCTAGTGTAGGAATGTTTGCCTAATGGCGTGTAGTCCAGTAATAGGAATTCAAAAGTTAATAGAAAATGGTCTGATAAAAAAGAATTATGTGGAAAGACTATTAGATGTTCAATTTCAATGCCATAAACAAGAACAAGGTCGAGGGTGTGGTTAAAACAGTGAGTGGGTTCATGTACACTCTGACAGAAGCCAACCGAATCCAATTTTCTACATCCACATGAATATTAAAATCACCATAATAATTATTTTATCTGTTTTAAGGACTAAACCTGATAAGAACTCTGAGAATTCAGATAAAAATTCAGAGTACGGTCCAGGAGCTCGGTACACTATAACAAATAGAATTGGCTGTAGTGTTTTCCAGGTTAGGTGTGAAAGGCTAAGAACAAGGCTTTCGAACGAGTTATAATTTAATTTAGGTTTAGGTTTGATTAATAGGCTTGAGTCGAAGATGGCTGCAACTCCACCTCCTCGGCCTGTGCCTCGAGGAATGTGAGTATTAATGTGACTGGGGGAGTGGATTCATTTAGGCTAACATATTCACCTTGACACAGCCAGGTTTCAGTGAGACAAAATAAATCAATATTATGATCTGATATTAGATCGTTTACTAGAACAGCTTTAGATGAGATCTGATGTTTAAGAGTCCACATTTAATTCTCCTATTTTGTTGTACTGTTGCAGTGGTGGTTTTACTTTTTATTAGGTTTTTATGTGTAACTCTTCTTCTGTTTACTTTTGATTTAATTAATTTAAGTGGTCTGGGGGCAGACAACCTCTCTGTGGAGTTTAGGGTGGGTAACTGCTCTAATGGAAGCGCAGAGAAGCGTGTAGGACTGCAACTCTGCCTCCTGGTCTGGACCACAGACTGTATTAAGTCTATGGTCTGAACTCTGAGTTGTCATGGCTTTGGGCCACTAATAAATTCAGCCAGATTTCTAGATATGAGAGCGGCTCCATCCAAAGTGGGATGAATGCCATCTCTCCTAATCAGACCAGGTCTTCTCCAGAAAGTCCGCCAATTATCTACAAAGCCCACATCATTACCTGTTACTTACAGTAGAGCTGCAGTAAATCATCACTGACATCGAGACACATTGACAGAAGCTGTAGCTGCTACCGTATTTGGACAGAGGCCAATACAAGCATTACTTGAAAAGTAATGGCAGGCTCAGGAATTAGAAAAAGCTGTTAGGGTTGCCTCACTAGTGTATACTGTTTGACTTTGGTTGCCTGATTTCAGATTCTGCCTGGAAACTTTGATGCATGTCATCCCCTCTCACCCTATCTTTCTAGCTGCTGTTCTTTTACTGTCAGTTTCCAAAAATATGACAAGAGGTGATCTTCACAAAGAGGAAAGACAACTCCTCTTCTCCCACTGAATGATTTGACTCGTGTGTACAAACACCTTAAACCTCCAGTTACTACTCAGTCTTTAGCAGCTGTTGCTCCACAATTTAAATTACAGCCAGAAGTCAGAAGGGGGAGCTGTAGAGCACCTGTTCCAAGCCATGTCTCAAGGACACTTTTCAGCTGAGTCACTGTCCTTTGTGTGTGTGTGTGTGTGTGTGTGTGTGTGTGTGTACAGGTTTATGTTCCCCCCATGTGTTACATTATATAGTGTGAACAAAGTAGTAAGGAGAGGCCAAAAAGTACAACAAAGTGTGAGAACTTGTTTTATTCTAAAATATGTATGTAATATGGAATAGCTGTTTTCTGAAAACAGAAAGACAAAAACAGACAAATGACTGAAAATGTCCAGGGGATGACAATTAGTGGCAGCCTGTGTGTTTCCTCCAATCAAGGAGGATAAACTGTGTCCTTTCCAGTCAGCAGCAGCAGCAGCACCACATGTTGGTGACAGGTACAGCACCTGCTGCTGCTCAGAGTGCGTCACCCACTTATAGTAAGGGCATTGAAGATCAAGGAAAGGAGGAGCTATCAAAGAGGTGGAGAGCACAACTGCAGAATCCTCCGAATTGATCTAAAAAGAAACCAAGAGGAGAGGAAAACTGAAGAACGAAGAATCCTGATACAGTCTGGTCACCTTGCTCATACACAGACGTCTGCAGCATCACCCCCCCCCCCCCTTCCCACGCACACACTGTGTTTCGTCTTGTCCCTCCCTACACCACAGAGTGCCGCCACGACTCATCTATCTGTTTGGAATCAGAGTGAAACCCTGGCAGTGAACGGCAATCGCTGTGCCTCTTCAGACAAGCCTCCGACATCACACTGTCCATCAGTGTCACTTCACACAGCTCGCAACCTGCACGGACATTCAGCATTCCCCTGATAAAAATGAGGAAGGGGCTCCAGAGTGGTCAAGCTCACAGAGGGCATCAGCACAGCGGCAAGGAGAAAGAGAAGGAGATGTGGAGGGAGAAGGAGGAGAAGGAAGAGAAGGAGCGGCAACACAGGAGGGCTGAGAAGAAGCTGTTGGCCTTCTGGATGTCCTTGTCCCACAGGACCTGGACCTTCTTCAGGCCCCGCGAGAGACCGGGTTTCCAGCGCTCCGCTTCGGCTGCCCGGCTGCTGAAGAGTGAGGCATGAGGAGAGAAAGTATGTGTGTGTGGCTGTAGTGAGTCCGTGTGTGCGTGTGCGTGTGTGTGTGTGTGTGTGTGTGTGGAGGTCTGTCAGTAGCAGAGTGTCAGAAGAGGCCTCACAGACCTGCTGTCAAGTGGACCCGTGTGTGTGCATGTCTTAATATGTGTGTGTGCTCCATTCAAGTGGATGAAAGCAGCTTCCTCCGCCTAGTCCACCATTTGCAAAAATACTTTGTGTTGCTGCCCTACCAGTGGTGGAGTGACAGGTGAAGGGCAAAACAAGCTTGTTGAATCCCTCTTTGTTGCATCTTTTTTGCAAAACTACTTTAAGGAAAACTGTTTTCAGCAAAGAACCATCACCTGTGACTTTTGAAAGAGCCTGGAGTGAGGTGAAGACAACTTGGGAACAAAAAAAGTCAAAAAATGAAATCTTCTCCTCTGCCTGGTTAGTGTTCCCTCACTAACCAGGACCCAGAAGGATCGTTACATCCTTCCTACATCAGCTTGACTTACTCAACAAAAAGCTTGGAAGCTGATTTTTGTGGTGCAGAAGAGCTGCCCCTCCCTACCAACACTTCCCAGGCAGGGATGGGTTAACAGGGATCAGCCATGGTGGTGACCCATTTGGCTCTGGAGCTGCGTTTCCAGGAGAAGAAGCTGAGGGGCTTCTCTTGCAAACTGACCCGCTCAGCCCATGGCTTCCTGCCAGAGAGCTCGTGGATCATCGCATTCCAGGTCCTGCTGCCGTACCTGGTGTCCGGCCTGGGCATGGTGGCGGCTGGGATAGTCATGGATATAGTACAAGTATGGAAAAAGTGCTCCAAAATGTGTCTGTGCCTGTGAGATTACATGATTGTACTGATATTAGTTTGTTATGACATAGTCTTTTGTTGTTTATGCACTAACACTAAATGCTAGACAGGTATATTTGATTCTAAACGCCTAATATGAATGTGACAGGTGAAGCTTGGTCACGTTTTATGACTTTTCCATAGGTTCATTGTTTCATGTACCCTTGAGGTACAGTAGTGGTGAGTTGCTGGAAGGCAGACGAAGAATTAAAGGGATGCTTATGTAATGTATTTGTCATCTAAAACTTATGGAAGATCCTTCTAAACAGCACAAAAAGCACTTGAGAGATTACAAAAATGCTATTTACAAAAACGGGACAAATCTTTCAAGCAACTTTTGGCTAAAAACTATGATACAGAAAAATTGCATATCGGATAATATCTGGCCTTTTCATATATACAGATGACATGACTGATACTGTATTGTTCAGAACATGCAGGACACAGCGAGGCACACAGCAGTATCAGAAACTGAGTCAGATAGAACAGAGCCACCTAATAGCTCTCTCCGTGTTTAACCTCTTGTAAATACCTCACCAGCAACATGACATGACTGACACCATGTGTACAGCATGTCAGCCAGCCACTAGTTGAAGCATAAAGAGCTGACAGATCAGGTTTCAATGGAGATACATGGAAATATATGCTGTATGTGAGAGGTGGTAAGAAACATGATAAGCCTTTTGGAGCATGTTTAAATTCATGATAGGCACCTACTATATATAATGGCATAAATAGTGTCTCAAAGCCCCTGTTTTTCTCATTAACATTAAATATTCATGACTGACTAAGCAAAAATCAAAGTTAAAGTTTTGAAAAAAAAAATTTTTTTTTATTAAGAGTTTAATGCTGGAAAACTCTGCTTCATCAGGACTGTGTGGGTGTGGTTTGATGAAATGATCAAATATAATCAAACAGATATGATTGAGTGCAAACAAGCAAACAACACGTCATTACACTTTCATTCAGGGCCTTGAAGAAGGAATCAAGAGGTCATTAACTATTAGCAACTGTTATGAAGGCTTATTGTGGTGTGTTTCAACAATGAAATTGACATTTGCAGTGTACTGAAAATAAGAAACACTGACCTCTATTGGCAGGTTCTTTACATTTCTTTAAAGCAGCTATAATTGATATTTATCTAATAACAATGTATCAAATGACAATGTGATGAACCTACAGAGGATTGTCACCTGAATCTGCAGCTCCCCTTTACAGAGCTTTATAACGTGCTTCCGCTCATTGTTAAGCTGTTCGGCCCACAACTTTACTGTTTGGTTCACTTTCATCGCTCGCTGTTTTCAGCAAAAAAGCCCCAAAAATCCACAGAACACTACCTGCTCAGCACCAAACAGCAGACAGACTAGCTGGTGAACGTAGTGGAGCAAGTAGCAGCTAAAGAGCCAGATATTTCCCTCAGGAGTTGGTAGAGACCAAAACAGAGCTAAAAGAGAGAGTGAACATTGGACCATTCATCAGGTGGCCAGAAGCACGACTCCAAATGAATGGTATTGTTGCTCCGTAACTGCTGGATGTGTAAATAAGCAACTGTTTGCTAACAAGTTCACCATATCAACTTATAAGATGATGATGTGTCAATATTGTGTTCACAGCTTGTATCTGCTGCCCCCTCAAGTACAAAATTACAAAACTAGGCTAAATGTCTGGTTAGAAAAACTGTATTTCTTGCAGTGTAGTTTCACTGTGATGTATCTGAACAGTGGGCTGTGTTTGACAAGCTTGTTGGGAACAGAAGGTGCGTTAAAAGACCACTGTGGTGTTTTTCAGCACTGGGAGGTGTTCAAGGAGATGTCAGAGGTGTTTATCTTGGTGCCAGCCCTGGTGGGGCTGAAGGGGAATCTGGAGATGACATTGGCATCCAGACTGTCAACAGCAGTGAGTGGAAACACACTCACACACATACAGAACACACACGCACGCAGAAAGAGATGATGACAAATGTTTTACATGTATACAACCAAAACTCTTAATATTGAATACATTTTTCTTTAATTTTTAGTAGGAGGTGTGGCACACACACTTCCTAGACTAGTTGGTTAATTGTATACATACAGTAGGTAGCATTAGGTATTAGCACTTCCTGTGTACTTTTAAGTTTAAATGTGATGCTGCTATTCTGTCTCAGTTTCCTAACATCAGCAATCAAGCCAGTTCCACACAAACTATATGCTTTGGGGAGCAAGTGCCGTAACTTCAGCATCTATCAATAATAATTCAATGTAGCATTAATACAACTTACTAACGGCAGCACCAAAAATATGTAACAATAATTAATAAGCCTCAAAGGGGCTCACCAAAATTATGTAGCGTTAACACATCACTTGTTACAAAAGATGAAGCAGAATGATTGCACTCAACTTCGGGCTATCAGAAATAATCAGTGTTTATACTAAATGACTAAATGAATTTAACTCGCATTAATTTCACCTTGGGGCACCACTGTTAAAATAAGGCAACCTCCAGAATTGACACTGAATTAATTCAATTAGTTAATTCAGTCCTAATTCTGAAGGTTGTTACTAAGCTCTTGTTCTTGTGAACAGTGACCGTTAATACTTCATACACACAAACAACATAATCAAGTTCTTTATCAATGAAAGGTTTATTAAACTACTAACTACACACCAACTAATAACTACTAAACATACAAATGAGTGAATAAATGCAGCCATAAATATATGCAGTGAATACAGTGATGAACAATTAATAAATGAATGAGGACCACCGTATACCAGATAGAACAATTAGTGAAAACCACAAAGAGAATGAAAACTTTGGCATTAACCAGTCAAATCAACTTAATGTCACTAAGATTGTTGGGAAGCACAAGCGAAAATACCTGAAGGCGTTCAATATTGTTTTTATATTGATGGGAGACCTATTATTTAGACTATTATCCTAACATTTCTTTCTCTCAGCTTTGGCTGGATGCCAGCCTTCAGCACGTTCATTGCAGCTCTGGGTTTTCACCTGAGTTCTGGGCCCACCCGCATAGGCAACAGAAGAGTTTCAGCAGGAGAGCAAGCTGATCTCTTCTTTGTTCCAATTTCTTTTCTAAAGAATTTATGAAGATTACCACATGTGTCATTTGCCATGTTTGGAAGCATGGCCTCATCAGTTGCTGAAAGATACCAAACACCTCTTATGAATAAACAGGATATCCTTGCACACACTGAGTAATAACTGATAGACAGTGTTATTATGACGAGTGACACATAAAATTACCCCATGTATATATATTGTATATCTATAGATAGGCATACCAAATGAAACAAGTAAAATAAAATTACAGTCCCTGTAAGTTCAGGGTCTATTGTCCCTGCATCAAGATCAGCATGTTAAATCAAAACTTTTTCATATTGTTCATTAAACTTAACAAAAGGGGTCGGTGCCTTGCACAAACTGTAGGAAATTGTCCAATTGTCACTTAACTTTCCATTAGTGCGTTTGCACAGTGACACTTGAAAACAACTTTAAAGCCATACCATGTAATTGCAAAATGTGATTACGTGAACCCATTTCCATCCACAGGCCAACACAGGGCAGATGGATGGTGCTCAGCAGCAGTGGAGGATGGTGTTCTGTAATCTGGCTCTCATTCAGGTGACGCACTGCTCCACCGCATACTCTCCATTCTATTAATAACACACTCCATCACCTTGGTCCATCTCTGCTGGCTTCAAGACAATTCTGTTTTAACTCAAGAAGCTTTGCTGATGTGATAAGAGCGTCCTCCCATTCAAAACACATGCATCTCAGCCAATTAAACACACAAGATAACAGTTGGAGATGGTTTCCAAATAGACTCAGTCTTATCTGCTTCTAAAACCATAGCGATGTGGAGTAAGAAAGCGATGGGGAGGCAGTGAATAGTTTTAATAATAAGAATCTCTGTGATACAAAAGTTGCAAACACAAACACTGTCTAACTTGCAAAAATATAATTATTTGCAACGTTTCGGTGCTAGACCTTCATCAGGCAAATGGTTTGTGACAATGAGAAGCCATCTTAAATAGGAAGTGACTGTAAGTCTGCAACCTATCACATTCTCCACATGCAATAGGAAGGCATAAATACATTAAAGCCCCAAAGGTGAAACTGCATTCTCAAAAAGATACATTCCCAAATATTACAAATATTACATTTGTAGATGAACCTGTAGAGATAGATTTATATGACAATTGAAAAATCAACATCAATAAATAAATAGAACCTTTCATAATAAATACAACAAGTCCTCAAATTCCAATGGGCAAACACTACATCAATGTATACATATGTTAAGTAACAATAATCAAATGTATCTCTACCCTATCAAGACTGCATACATATAAATAGATCCTACAGGCCTCAAGAGGTAATTGCAGACAAAAATGCACATATTCAGCAGGTTACATTTGTGGATGAACCTAACATAGCATATAGAAAAAGTCAACACCAATAATACATTTACCTAGAACCCTCCACAATACTAAATACAATATATACATACAATGGACATCAAGGCCTCAAACAATTCATGCATCATCACTGTATACATATAAAAATGAACACAATCAACAGGTCACATTGGTAAATGAGGACTGTCTAGAGCTGAACAAGGAACCCCTCTGATTAATCTTTAGTAAAAAAAAGACATACAGAAAACAATCTACAGAAAGTATACAGAAAATAGGGGATCACATAAAAATGCTAAGAAGTAATTCATCATTCAGTCAGTGTTTGAAGATTATGAATCCAGTAAGCCTCATGCTGTTCCTCTCCTACTCACCTGTCTCATGAAATAGATGTGTGAAGTGTTTTTCTGTTCTGAGAAACTCTGTGATAAAACTCTGTGTTTATTTTTCATTTGTATCGCTTTGGCAGAATTGAAATGAGGAAAAAGCATTTGTTTTATTGTATCAAGTAGATTATACAGTATATCAATGTGTGGGTATAATGTTGGCCAGCTGGATGATGACCTATGACTAGGATCTCCATGTAGGGTCTCTCTTTCTAAAATAGCAACAAACATTCAACTGATTGTATGGAGCCCCAAAGTGTTCAATATTAAATAAATAAATCATTATCCTCTAAATGTTTTGTCCACTTGCTTTCTCTTCTCTCTGAGAGATAGAAGAGTAAACAGATGGGTGGATAGACAGATAATGAGAAATATACTATGGATAAATAAAGAACATTCACCTCCTTCTGCTCTGTCCTTCATCCCCAGGTCCAGGCCACAGTCGTGGGCTTCCTGGCAGCGGTTGCAGCAGTAGGTCTCGGGGGTCTGACCAGGGGGAGAGTAGATTTTATCCAGGCTGCTGTCCTGTGTTCCAGCAGCGTCACCACTGCTTTCATCGCTGCGCTGTCTCTAGGTCAGACAAAGGCACAAACTGCTGTAGAGGAATTAATGGCTGAGAATGCAGTAGATACACAGAATACAACATAGAGGACAGTAGAGTTAATGAGCTTAGTTTAACTTCTATGTCAAGTCTTCATCTTGTGCTTTGTCAGGTCTGGTGATGGTGGCAGTGATTATTGGATCCAGGAAAGTGGGCATCAACCCAGATAATGTGGCCACGCCCATCGCTGCCAGCCTTGGAGACCTCATCACTCTGTCTCTGCTTGCTGGGGTCAGCAGCCTCTTCTTCTGTTACAGAGGTCAGAGGTTACACATTACATAAAGAAAGCTCCGCGAGTCACTTTCAGTACACTATTTGTGACATTAGTTTGTTCATCAAAGAGGGTGAAACCTCATTCAAATCAGTTTCTGTGATAGAAAAGAGTCTTTAAAGCAGATTAAGAGCAAAAGATGATAAAGATATACGCAACTGCATAGAAACAGTATTGTGGTGATTAGGGAGTATTTCAGTCAGAAGAGGGCAGCATAGTCTGTCTTGATTCAAGACAGCATCAGTAAATCTCTAAGACATCTCAAAAGTCTTCCCTTGTCTTTCATTATCAATTCAAACACCAACTTCTATATGAAGAGTGTAATCAAAGATTTTGACAGATGTATTCTGTGCTATGTTGCTTTCCAGACATGTGGTACCTGCCTCCTGCGGTGTGTGGCTTCTTTCTGCTCCTTATTCCAGTGTGGGTCAATATTGCCCGTCGCTCTCCATCAATCAGAGAGGTCTTAAAGTCAGGCTGGCAACCAGTCATTTTGGCCATGTCCATCAGCAGGTGAGCCGACCTGTGACACACTATCTCTACCAGAGGCCCTACAGCCCTACAACCCAACGACTATATAACTTTTCTTGCTCTGATCACAGTGTTTTAAAATATTAAAGTATATGTCTATTTCATTTAAATAAAACAGTAAAGTTGGGGAATTTAGCTATAGTTAGACACACAAGTGTCAGACTTACATACTGTATATTGTCTTCTTTCCAGTATTGGTGGTCTGATTCTGGATAAGACAGTGAGCAATCCAAACTTCGAAGGTATGGCAGTGTTCACTCCAGTTATCAATGGTGAGTAGAAGATGAACTTTAACCCCCCTACTTAGCATTTATAAGCAGTACAAAAAAAGCAGTATATAAAAATACGCGTAACACACTATAATGTCGTTAAAAGCAGATATAAAGAGATTTTTTAAGTTTTTATTAATGTGTTTGTCAATATTCATAACTTCTCTTATGGGGCATCCATAACTAGTGTATAAACACTTAATGAATGATTGATGACACAGTATAAAACGAACAAATTTTTACAATGTATTTACAAAACATTTATTAACTCTTTATACACATGTACAAATCATTCACTAAAGGTTGTTTATACCATGAAGACATGTTGAGCTTCAAGGTTTATCCTTCACTTACTGAATTTGAGGAATTTGAATAGCTTGAATAGAATAGAGGGAGGGAGAGAGCGAGAGCAGGAGGAAAGAGAACGTAGTACAGTACAGTTATACATACAGATGTAAAGTAATACTAGTGGTAATGGTATTGATGTTAATATTAATAAAAATAATACTAATAGCAATTTAATAATAGTAATACTAATAATAAGAGCAATAACAATACTAGCAGCAGCGGCTGTTGAGCAGGAACAGGTGGCTGCAACCATAGATCCAGACTCTACAGAAGGAGAGAGAGAGGAGAGAAAGCACACAACTACAGGAAAGGGAAGCAGTCTAGTTAGTAACAAGAATTAATGGGATAGGAGTGCGTAGAGGAGGAGAGAGGAGCTTAGTGCATCATAGGAAGTCTCCCAGCAGTCTAGGCCTATAGCAGCATAACTAAGGGGGGGCTCAGGGGTCACCTGAGTCAGCCCGACTATAAGCTTTATCAAAGAGGAAAGTCTTAAGCCTACTCTTAAATGTGAGGAGGGTGTCTGCCTCCCGTACACAAACTGGGATCTGGTTCCACAGGAGAGGAGCTTGATAGCTGAAGGCTCTGGCTCCCATTCTACATTTAGAGACTCTAGGAACCACAAGGAACCCTGCATTCTGGGAGCGCAGTGCTCTAGTGGGGTAATAGGGTACTATGAGCTCTTAAAGATATGATGGTGCCTGACCATTTAGGGCTTTGAAGGTGAGGAGAAGGATTTTCATTTCTATTCTGGATTTTACAGGGAGCCAGTGTAGAGAAGCTAATATTGGAGAAATATGATCTCTTTTTCTGGTTCTTGTCAGTAAACGTGCCGCAGCATTCTGGATCAGCTGGAGAGTCTTAAGGGATTTATTGGGGCAGCCTGATAATAGAGAGTTGCAATAATCCAGCCCAGACATAACAAATGCATGGACTAGTTTTTACTGCATCTTTTTGAGACAGGGTGTGCCTGATTTTTGCAATGTTACGTAAATGAAAAAAGGCAGTTCTTGAAGTTTGTTTTATGTGGGAGTTAAAGGACATATCCTGATCAAAGATAACTCCAAGATTCCTTACGGTGTCGCTGGAGGCCAAGGCAATGCCATCTAGAGAAACTATATCTTTAGATAATGTGTTTCGAAGGTGTTCGGGGCCAAGTACAATAACTTCGGTTTTACCTGAGTTTAACATCAGAAAATTGCAGGTCATCCAGGTTTTTATGTCCTTAAGGCATGCTTGAAGTTTAGCTAACTGATTGATCGATAAATATAATTGGGTATCATCTGCATAACAATGAAAATTTATGGAGTGCTTCCTAATAATATTGCCTAAAGGAAGCATATAAGGTAAATAGAATTGGTCCAAGCACAGAACCTTGTGGAACTCCGTGACTAACTTTGGCGTGCATAGAGGATTCATCTTTAACGTGTACAAACTGATATCGATCTGATAAATGGGATTTAAACCAGCTTAGTGCGGTGCCTTTAATGCCAATTAAATGTTCTAGTCTCTGTAATAGAATGTGATGGTCAATGGTATTGAATGCAGCACTAAGATCTAGTAAGACAAGTACAGAGACAAGTCCTTTGTCTGATGCAATTAGAAGGTCCTTTGTAACTTTCACCAGTGCTGTCTCTGTGCTATGATGCACTCTAAATCCTGACTAAAAATCCTCAAACAGCTTGTTGTTGTGTAGAAAGTCACACAACTGATTGGCGACTGCTTTCTCAAGGATCTTAGAGAGAAAAGGAGGGTTAGATATAGGTCTATAGTTTGACAAAATCCCTGGATCAAGAGTGGGCTTTTTAAGAAGAGGCTTAATTACTTTAAAGGACTGTGGCACATAGCCTTTTAATAAGGACAGATTGATCATATCTAGTAAATAAGTGCTAACTAAGGGTAAAATTTCTTTAAGCAGCCTAGTTGGGACGGGGTCTAAGAGACACGTTGATGGCTTAGATGAGGAAATCATGGAAGTTAATTGATTAAGGTTGATGGGAGTAAAGCAGTCTAAATGTACAGGTTTTACAGTTGTTTCTAAGGTTCCTGTGTTTGAAGATAAGTCGGTACCAACTGAGGGCAGGAGGTGCTGAATTTTGTCTCTAATAGTTTTAGAATTTTATCATTAAAGAAGCTCATAAATTCATTACTACTGAGGTCTATAGGAATACATGGCTCAACAGAGAATTTGCGGGTTATACCATGGAGCTAACCTCCTCTATTTTATTATCTTCTTTTTTAGAGGGGCGATAGAGTTGAGTGTTATTCACAGTGCGCCTGCAGCACTATCAACAAGATGATCAATTTGGGAGGGACTAAAGTTAGCATAGGAGTCATCTGTTATATTGAGAGATGGCATTGAATTAAATGCGGATGGAATCACTTCCTTAAATTTAGCTACAGCACTATCAGGTAGACATCTAGTGTAGGAATGTTTGCCTAATGGCGTGTAGTCCAGTAATAGGAATTCAAAAGTTATTAAATAATGGTCTGATAAAAAAGGATTCTGTGGAAAGACTATTAGATGTTCAATTTCAATGCCATAAACAAGAACAAGGTCGAGGGTGTGGTTAAAACAGTGAGTGGGTTTATGTACACTCTGACAGAAGCCAATCGAATCTAGTAATGAGATAAACGCAGCACTAAGGCTATCATTTTCTACATCCACATGAATATTAAAATCACCTACAATAATTATTTTATCTGTTTTAAGGACTAAACCTGATAAGAACTCTGAGAATTCAGATAAAAATTCAGAATACGGTCCAGGAGCTCGGTACACTATAACAAATAGAATTGGCTGTACTGTTTTCCAGGTTGGGTGTGAAAGGCTAAGAACAAGGCTTTCGAACGAGTTATAATTTAATTTAGGTTTAGGTTTGATTAATAGGCTTGAGTCGAAGATGGCTGCAACTCCACCTCCTCGGCCTGTGCCTCGAGGAATGTGAGTATTAATGTGACTGGGGGGAGTGGATTCATTTAGGCTAACATATTCACCTTGACACAGCCAGGTTTCAGTAAGACAAAATAAATCAATATTATGATCTGATATTAGATCGTTTACTAGAACAGCTTTAGATGAGAGAGATCTGATATTTAAGAGTCCACATTTAATTCTCCTATTTTGTTGTACTGTTGCAGTGGTGGTTTTACTTTTTATTAGGTTTTTATGTGTAACTCTTCTTCTGTTTACTTTTGATTTAAATAATTCAAGTGGTCTGGGGGCAGACAACCTCTCTGTGGAGTTTAGGGTGGGTAACTGCTCTAATGGAAGCGCAGAGAAGCGTGTAGGACTGCAACTCTGCCTCCTGGTCTGGACCACAGACTGTATTAAGTCTATGGTCTGAACTCTGAGTTGTCATGGCTTTGGGCCACTAATAAATTCGGCCAGATTTCTAGATATGAGAGCGGCTCCATCCAAAGTGGGATGAATGCCATCTCTCCTAATCAGACCAGGTCTTCTCCAGAAAGTCCGCCAATTATCCACAAAGCCCACATCATTACCTGGACACCACCTCGACAACCAGCGGTTGAATGATGACATGCGGCTATACATGTCATCGCTAGTAAGATTAGGCAGGGGCCCAGAGAAAACTACGGAGTCCGACATTGTTTTTGCATATGTACACACCGACTCAACATTAATTTTCGTGACCTCCGATTGGCGTAATCAGGTGTCATTACCGCCGACGTGAATAACAGTCTTAGCATATTTACGCTTATCCTTAGCCAGCAGTTTTAAATAGGATTGAACGTCGCCCGCTCTGGCCCCTGGGATGCATTTGACTGTGGCCGCTGGTGTCGCTAATTTCACGTTTCGCAAAATGGAGCTGCCAATAATCAGAGTTGGTTTCTCAGCGGGTGTGTCGCTGAGTGGAGAGAACCTGTTAGAAACGTGAACGGGTCGGTGGTGAACCGGGGGCTTTGGTTTAGGGCTGTGCTTCTTTCGGACAGTCACCCAGCCTCCCTGGCTTCCCGGTGTCGTGCCAAGTTACGTCCCCCTGCCAGATTCGGTATCCCCTGTCCGCGGGAGCGCGCGTTCATGGAGCTCCACTCTCTTCCGCGTGCTCGAATATGGAGCTGACGCTGCAATACAACGCTTCGATTTCCCCTAAGTAGGCTAAATGAGAAATAGCAACGTGTATTGTTTAATTCATCGTTTAAGTATTGTAGTTTTATCGATGCTTTGTAAAGTAACACATGGTTCATCTATTCTCGTGCTGTTCATGGCACTGAATTGAGAATGTCGACTGAAAAACCAAGACAATTACATGTTTTTTTCTCCTATGGAGTGGATTACTTGGTCATCCTGTGTTACTGTTTGGAAACTAGATCCAAACATCCTCTTGTAAGGAATGTGTTCATTCAAATACACGTTTGATACTGTAAAATCAAGATCACTGTAAAAATCACGTGTTTTTGGTTTTGTATTTTCTTCAGATCACACCTAAAGACACTGGTGAATGTGGAGAAGTTGGGCTGCCACAAAAAGTATCCCCCTCTAACTTTGGCTAGGAAAGAGGAAACTTCTCCAAAGTCACCATGGTTATTAGTTGTGATCTGAAATGCATACACCACAAAACACTTGATAGTAGGGCATCAGCTGGGCATTTTAGAGGGGGGATACTTTTTGTGGCAGCCCAACTTCTCCACATTCACCAGTGTCTTTAGGTGTGATGGCGGAGGAATAACTAAACATCTGACACACCGAGCAAGAGAAAGCAGGAGAGGGAGACGCCATCGCAAACAACTGTGGGATTAGCGGAAAGTCGCTAACAGTAATATATAACGATATAACACTGACAGAGTCTACTCTGCATAATGAGGACTTTTACTTTTTTTCTGAAAATACTTGAGTATTTGTACAATTAGTATTTGATATCACTAATTTTAGCAGGGCTGCATTTATCTCAGTTGACACTTTATCAGACAGGAACTTCATTTTCGAAGCCTGGAGTGATGAAATCAGGATGATAACTTTGATTACTTTTGCCTAAAATAAATATTATTGTGGATATAATCCCCTTTATTGAAGCTGAAACAATCTGGGACACTTCATCCACATGATCTAAGCAAAGAAATGAACACTTACATGTTTTCCTTAAGGAGTAAGCAGAGCTGGGATTTGGGGTTATGGTGTTTCAACAGTCCTAATCTTTGAAGAATGACATTTAAGCTTCATAATTAGCTTCATTATTATCAATAAAAAAGCCTCATGCCAACTGATGTCATGTGGAAATTGTTGGAGCATGCAGACGCCCAGCAGCTAATCCCATTATTTAAGTAAGTTCTGGTGTCTCCACATCCCTATGATGATGTAGTAACAGAGCTAAAGGCTGAGCTTGACTTTTAAAAGGGCCTCCCATTTGGGCTATTAATCAATCATGAGGTATTCAAGTGCTGCTGAAGTTGAGCAGTTTGCTCCCTGTCAAAGGAACCTCAGAGAGGCGTATAGTGCCAGATCTTCACTGACTGAAGTTTGTTGCCCACAAAGCGGCATAATAAGTAGAGACAATAACAATGGTCTTTACATAAACCACAAGCCTGATCAGAATGCCAAGTATGCATTTACTGGCTACCGTTTGTGCAGCGTCTCTGCCAGCCTCAGTGCTACCAAAGACTCTGGCATGTATTGCCATCCCAGTACAGGAAGTGCATTTGCATTCCAGTTCATCGCTCTCCCCTTTGCCCTGTTGACCAGAGACCAGCGGTGGAAGAAGTATTCAGATCCTTTACTTAAGTAATAGTAGAAATACCATAGTCTAAAAATACTCCCTTACAAGTAAAAGTCCTGAATTCCAAATTTGATTTCAGCAAAATGTACTTAAAGTATCAAAAGTAAAAGTAGTCATTATATTATAGTATATTCTATTCAGTTTTTATCGCTTATGAATACATGTAAGTGCATTTTAATGTTGTAGTCCATCAATGTGGAGCCAATTTTAGACACTTAATATGCTACTGGGTAGATTATAGTACTGCATCATATCATATAAGCGTATTGTGTTTTTTAATGTGAAATCTTAATCAGCAAAGTGTCTATTTCCTACAGCTGTCAGATACATGCAGAGGAGTAAAAAGTACAATATTTCCCTCTGAAATGTAGTGGAGTAGAGGTATAAAGTAGCATAAAATGGAACTACTTAAGTAAAGTACAAGTACCACTGCCAGAAACACTCCTCCTGTTTTGTCTAAATGATCCATGTGCTCCAAAGCTCTGCAAGCCAAGAGGTTTTGTTCTGCTCCTAATGAAATCAGCCTGAGGGGAGAGCAGCGTTACAATGAATATGGCACAACATCCAGATTGCCTTTTCCAAGCCTTCAGAGAAAAAAAAGTCCCCTGGGACACTGTGATAAGGAATAGCTGCTGAATAGATTTCGAGCTAAATTGCTGCTTGGACCAGTGAATCATTTTCCGAGTGTTTACTCATATTCTACAGTGACTGCAATGGCTAAACAATTGATGATGGTGTTGCAGTTAGTATTATTGTACACACTGTAAATGCAAAAAAAACATGATTTTTTAAAATTTTATTTTTTGGTTATGAAAATTTTTTTAAAAGTTCTGGAACTTATTTCGTTTTTTATCTCAGACTACAAAACATCTCCACCTGCTGCCACGGTTATTCTTTACATGCACGTGTAGATTTTATTGTCTTATTCCTGGTTGAAATGTTTATTATGGAATTGATTGGTGCTGCACTTTTCCATGTCCATGCAGGTGTAGGGGGAAATCTGGTGGCCATCCAGGCCAGCAGGATGTCAACCTACCTCCACTACTGGGGTGTTCCTGGAGCCCTTCCATTTAAAATGAGCGGGAAATGTCTTGGACCCTGTGCTACCCTCTGCTCCTCAGGTCAGATAGAACAGAAAAAATTACATTATTTAAAGGTGCAGTGTATGGATATAGTCCATTAGAAATTATGAATCAGGAAATTAAACATGTGACAGTATTATTAAAGCCCTTCTTTTAAATTAATGAATCAAATGACTACACGTGAAATGCAGCGACTTTTCAAGCAGGCTTTAGCTACTTGTGGTGCTGGTAGGCAGATTTTGTTACCTTTGGACAGAGCCAGGTTAGCTGTTTTCCAGTTTGCAGTCTTTATACTAAGTGAAGCTAACCAGTAGCTGGCTCCAGCTACATACAGACCTTACAGAAATGACTCTCTGTAAGAAAGCAAATAAGCGTGTTTCCCAAGTTGTCAAACTATTCCTTTAACAAGTATTGTTTGTACCAGAAAGAAACCAGGTTTATGGGAAATGTTGTCGTTAACTGAAACTGGACACATTAGTACATCTTGTTACTACTTATTCTGTGTTTCTCCAGATGTGAACTCCAAATCAGCCAGAGTTCTGGTCATCCTTGTAGTCCCAGGTCACCTCCTCTTCCTGTATACCATCCACCTCCTGCAGGGAGGCCATACTGCCATGACACCCACCTTCATCATCTTCTACCTGTCTGCAGCTCTGCTTCAGGTCAGATAAACCGATAAAAGCTTTGTTGCTCATACAAAAACCCTGTGTACTCTTACAAGCCTAAATAAAAAATTGAGTCTTTGAACACCAGTCTGAGATACTCTCATTTGAAACTTCTCCAACTATTGTCATTATCCAGGTGGTGATTTTGCTTTACGTGGCCAGCCTGATGGTGCGATGGCTGTGGCGAAGGGGACTGGATCCAGACAACTTCTCCATCCCCTACCTCACAGCTCTGGGTGACCTGTTGGGGACTGGCTTATTGGCTCTGAGCTTCAGACTGATTCTGATGGTCAGTTCGACTGGGACTGGAGTTTGACACACACATGGTCCTGTACACCCTGTACTGGTATCGAAATGCCAGTGCGTGAAACACACTGCAAAGTTCAATGGATTTAAGAAGGAAGGTGAGGGTTGAAGAACACAGGATTACCTGTTATATTTGTGCCTCAATACTGTAAAATGGGAAATGGTAAATGGTTACATTTATATAACACTTTACAAGGTTTTTGCAGCTCATTCACCCATTCAAGTACACACCGATGGCAGCGAGCTACCGCGCAGGGTGCTGGCCAACCATCTGGAGCAACTTAGGGGTCAGTGTCTTGCCCACGGACACTTGGACATGTGGACAGGAGGAGGTGGGGATCAGAACCGCCACCCCTGTAATCAGTGGACAACCCGCTCTACCTCCTGAGCCACAGCCACACCTGTCCATGCAACAGGACAGAAAAATATATTTTTTGCAAGCACATACATTTTATTTTGTAGACAAATTATTATGCAAAGCATAATTTAATTTCAGCAAATATAAATCTATGCTATGCATGTTAAATGCACAGTAATAACCTCTCACTCAGTTTTACTCATGTTGCTCTCCAATTCCTTGCTCTGCTGTGTGCTCTCAAACCCCTTGGACACCTGCTCACTTTGTCTCTCATGCTCTCTCTGCTCAAGTTTGCCTTGCTTAACCTCACACGGCAAAACACATTTAATTATTCAAAATTAGAGGCTAAGCCATTAGAGGAAAAAGGAGAGCGACTGGAGGGAAATCACACACAAAGAACTGGAGTTTCTGGTGAGTTCAGTCAGAGGCTGAGCTGAACAAAAACACAGACACGTTGCTAGCTAGTTTACAGCTAATGTACAGTTGGTACATTGGCTGCTTGGAGTGAATAAACACAAACCTAGCGGTCAAATCTGCAGAATGACGCTTCACCTTCTGTCTGAAGACACCTTTATAGTGTGCCACTATTTCAGCTGGTCAAAAAATTGGAGTAGGTAATTTCTGGTTTGCTGTTTTGTCTCTAATTCGATTATCGGTTACTAGGGAAGTAGGGAAGCACTGGGAAAATGGTAGTCGAAGGGACACCACAGCTACACAAAAGTGGTTAAGATACAGTTTCGGTTAGATAGCTAGTTTTATGATAAACCTTTATGAAATGCCGCTTGTATGTTATTCTCTACTATCTTGACAGGATATCTATCTATCTAGATGTGGCTAACTAAGCAAGCTGGCTTGCTAAGGCATTATAATCATAGTTCCTTTAAAAAAAAGTGCCCTTAAATGTTTTAACTCAGCAGGACAAGTGCTTGTAAAAAATGGCAGTGTAGAGCTTCTTAATGATTAACACAAGTCCAGTCAGAGCTCTGAGGAAATGCCAGGTGCAAAACAAACACTCTTAATTATGGAAGTGCAACTGACTAACTCTTGAAACTGAGGACACTTGCCTGTTTTTAACTTTTTTGGATGTATTATGAAGCAGTTTTTGTGTAGTAATACAACTAAAAAATATGTTACTGGCATAAACAGTCAACAGAGAAAATATTCCAACAAAACGTACTGTCGATACATGGTCTGTTATTGATGTGTGGAGATCGGTCTGGGCTGACATTAGAGTCCCGGCCTGAATATTTATCCCAGTCCTAGGTAGGTTGAATAATTACAACTAGCTTACTTAGGTATTGCTTATCTGGCATATTATTGTGTGCTTAACACATGTTAGATAACGACCACGCATGTAAATCCATTGAGCACAGAATAGATTTTTTGTTGTACAAATTATGATTTATTAATATATGTGCTGAAAAGAAAATTGTTTTGTGTGCTGAAAATATCCCTTTGTGCTCAGGATTGAGGCACAAATATAACACCATAAATGAGGGGCTGCAACAACAAAAGTAGAAACCTGGCTCAAAATAGAAAGAATAAGGTGAGGAAAGTGTGGACTTATTTTGCACTTTAGTCTCCATGTTTGTCGTCTCACTGTGGTCAACAGTTGTACACTGTTACTTGGAGTTGCACTGGTCTCAATGCCAACACCACCTAACTTGGCTCTCATCTAAAATGGATACAAGTGGAAACACTGTAGAACCACTGTATTGTTACTGTTGACACATATGTACACCTATTGTCAGCTATTAAACATTAGATGGCAAATGATTGTATTAAGGCAATAATCATATACAATTGAGTATCAATGTATATTGACATAAATCAGATGCTGCACCGTCTTGATGAATATTTATTTTACCATGTTTATTTTATGTAGATTTGTGCCTTTAAACTGTGATAAGCCTTCAGTTCTGTGATGCGTTCCTATGAACTTTTGAGTTTGGTGTTTCTACTGGATTTTTTTTTTTTTGTTTGTGCAGCATAGTGCCACTGATGATAACCTGTTGCACTTAACTGTCTCTGTGTTAGTATGTATTCCAGGTTTTGACAATACAAATATTTCTTTGTGCCATTTTTGTGAACAAATGATTTAGTATGGATCTCTCTGTATGGGGCCTTTTCAATTGTTTGATATGCACTTTTAGAAAAATGCTTGTCTTTACTGATCTGAAAATAGCATCCAAAGATGGTCATTTTCACAGCGACATCAAGCTTGACTGGACTTTGTAGTGCTCGCACATTTGTAAAAAACCTCTAGATTACATCTTTGCAACCATGATTTGTCATTTAAATAAAAGACTGACATGCAAGTCATGGTTGCTGTACTCTGAAGGATATCTGTATAGTAGTGTGTCAAACATCAGGATTGTTGCCTTCAAAACATTTAAACATTAACTCCAATATTCAAGCCAATAAACAAATTCTTGCCGAGATGCATTTAATTGAAAATTGTGAGAGAAACTATATATCTATTTTGGTTTGTCTGATTTTGTAGTCAGAAATAACAATAAATAAAGACAATATCATAATTACACAAAAATCTTTTCCTACAGTACAAAAAATAAACACAGTCACAGTTACAAAAGTTGTCATTGTCTGCTGAGGTGAAAATAAGGCCCACAATCAAAGGCACATATGTTTGGAGACATTCACTGTCTAAATAAGATTTTAATACTTTAATTATGCTACTGCAGATTACATTTGTTGTGCAAAGTACACTTTTGAAACAGCAGACAACAACTGAAATTAAACCAACAGTTGAATGGCATTTCACACATTCAAAGGCTGTGACTGACATCCACTGGATCACTGTTTACAGTAAAATATCATTTGCCTTCTTTAGGCAACAACTTTCATTTTGTGATGACTCGTCCTCTCCTACTTGTATCCTCTGTGTGCAAAGACGTTTTTCCGCCTTATGATCTGTCTGCAAAATTATTAATTTACTTTCGAGCTCTAATTAGGATACATTTTTAACAGTATTTGCAGTGTCCGTAATAAAGGCCCACACAGAGAGAAACATGTCAAAAACAAACTATACTTTTACAAGAGTCCATGCTCCACAAGTTCAAGTCGAGTCCGTGGATAAGTAATGTCCCAGCCTCATCTAAACTTGAGGTAGGCTGGTATGGAGTAATTAAAGAGCAGGAAGTCCATGCGATAAAGGTTGAACAGCTTTTTCTGGTAGAAGGGGCTGATGTTGTGGAAGAACTGGGCAGCCATATCTCCTGTAGTCCTGGTGCTCTTGGACGAGGCGGGGAAGCTGACCTCGTCCTCCACCCCGGCCAGCTGTAGCACGTAGCGGGAGTCCTGCTCCAGCGTCTCGTATTTACCCACTACATCGTAGTGGATGAGGCAGGGGTGGCACAGCGAGTGCACCCGCTCCCAGTGCTCGTTGAAGGGCTCTTCTCGCTGGGTGGCTGGGTCCACGAGGTAATACACAAACTCCTCAAAGGAGACGTCGTTTCCTCTCTCCAGAGCTTCCGGCTGTGGGTCCGGCCTGTGCTGGCGCACTATCTTTGTGCCGTACCGTTTATGAAAAGCTGTATTGTAGCTCCGTGTGAATTTGTTGCGGTATGCAGACACCAGCCGCTCAAAGGGCTCGCGTACGAAGACAAACTTAAGGTAGGAGCGCAGGCGCTGGTTAATCTGGGAGGTGGAGTACTCCGACAGAGTGCGAAGGTTTCCTGGGACGTGGGCCTCGTTGGCAGGGATTGCCAGTGGGTCTCGGAGGGACCCAGTGACGCCTGTCAGAACCATGAGTACCCGCTTCCAGTTGGTGCAGGCCACTTTGGGCACATAGCAGTACAGCAAGCCGTGCTGGTCATCCACAATGACGTGCTTCAGGTCCTCAGGAATGAGGACTCTGCGTTTGCGGGTGTAGGAGCGACAGGCTTCTTCTAACACCTCCCGTCGGCCCTGATGGATCGCCTGTACTGCTGACTCAACCTACAGAGAAAAGGAGAAAGAGAATTAAACATTATCCGTCAGTAATAAAACCTGAAACTATTACTAGTCTACTTTTTAAGCATAATTCTGGTTTAACAACTGGGTCTCATTTTCATAGTTCTGGACATTACTCATAAGGTTATAATAACATTGTACTCTCCAAGTTAATTGTAATCTGGGAACGCAGCAAGTAAAAGGAAGTCAGTTTGGGCAAAAAACACCAGCAGTCAGCCAAACTTATTTGTAAGACAAAACAATCATGAATGGTAATTTCTACCTGAACTGCTGTAAACATCCATCACAGTTTACAGACTGACTTCATTTTGACCTACCGCACTGTTTTCCTGTGCAGCGAAGGTCTGCTACTGACATTTTGGGTGGCCACACCTTCCTTTTTACCTCCAAAAGAAAGTGTTGCATTTAAAGCTGAAACAATTAAGTCAATTAATCAATTAGGCAACAGAAAATTAATGTGTAACTATTTTTTTTTACTATATTATTGCTTTTCAAGCGGAAATGCTAAACATTTGCTAAATACAGCATCTCCAATGTGAAGATTTTCTTCTTGTCTTTGTTTTATATAATTGTGAATTGAAAATCTTTGGGTTTTGGACTGTTTGGTAAATAATCGTTAATTGCAGCCCTAGTTGAATTACTGCACACAGTCAGCACTACATTTATTGGATTAGACAACACTTAGTTTGACGTTTTTATCTCAAAAACTGCTGTCTGATCAGATGACTGCTCGTGTTTGTTGCCCTGTCAAATTTTATTGTACAGATGTTGCCTTGTTACCAGATTTCAGCAATTAACTTTGTGAGTACAATATTATAATAACTAATAGAAACGATGGCCAAAACCATAAAAATAAGACAGACGTTATAATAAACTGGAATTGTACTTTAATCACCTCAAAATCCAGATTATTATTTACAGTGTGAGACTAATAACCAAGCAAAAAACAGCATTTAAATAATACACAACAATAAAACTGTTGCTAATGTGAGTGAACCTCATCAGTGATTCAGTTTGTTCAGAGCCAAAGACAAGTACAAAACTTCAGCCACAGTAGTGATCTCAGGATGGTACACTGGGAGTTGTAGTCTGACAAGGACATAACCACAACCCTTCTTAAAAGTACTCCAACAATTTAGCATTGCACCAGAGATAACGTCTTTTTTATTCCACACAACGACATTTCAGTTGAAGTTTTGGATGTGTTGTGCTAGTAGCGGCTAATGTAGCCTGGAACCTCTAGCCTCAAGCAGAGATGAGGAGCGGGCTACAGATGTCTGGTAAGCTCACTTCTTTCTAACTGCACACCTCACTCATTAACTAGTCTTAAGCTCCAACCGACACTGACTCAAGTGACTTCACACAGTTCTCCCTGGAGCCACAAAAGGCTTTATACAACTTATGCTCACATATGCAGTAGTACTCCCCAAAACCTGTAAACAGACTTTGACGTGTACATTCAGTGGAATTTCCCTTTCAGCATTTGTGACAGGAGGAAAGCTCATATAATGTCATTTTTAAGTGAGCCCTAGGAGGTCATACTGAGAAAAACAAACCAGAATGTGTGACATAAAAGTTAGCCAAGTGGAGCAGATACCCTGCACATTCTGCATATAGCCAAGACCTACTACGTTCTGTGTGAGAACGAATATTTACAGATACTTCTCCTCTGGAGGTCTAAATCATGGTCCATCCCCTGCCATCTGTACACTGCCTTAATAAAATCACGGGTCAGCCAGTTCAGCTTGGCCTCCTTGTGGCACAAACGCCTTATTTACTCCTTTCATTTACTCAGCCTGGCTCACTACTGCAGCGGTTGGAGCCCCGAGTCTCTCAGTTTGACTCAGTGTCTGACCCTATGTGTGGCTCTCTGTGTTTACTGGCAGACACTGAAACATCAAGGATACACCGGACTGTAGAGCCAACACTGACCCTTCTCTCAGCAGAAGTTTATGTACTACATGTATACAACACTGTCTTTCCACCTCTGACTTTAATCCCTTAATGTGAGCCATATGCGTGATTTAGAACCGTTTTCTGAGGATATTTTTATTACCACCAGGATGCACCACAAGTGTGCCATTCAAAGAGAATACCAAAGTCTTCTTAAGTGTGTTAGGTGCATATACAAACATGTCAAATGTTGCAAAAAGCTGCACTTATACTTAAGCCAAGATTTACTAGGTAGGTCTGGCTTTTCACAAAACAAAAGGCAATTTAATCTATGCAAGATCCTTCAAAAGCAGTGTAAAGACCTTAAAAAGAAAGAAAAAACACTCAGGGAGACTACGATTTGAAATTAGGTTAAAGAACACTCAAATTATATTGGTGTTTTAAGGCACAAAGGTGACAATTTCACTGGATTAGTTTCACATATGATGCAATTTGCACTTTTTGTGAGGAAGGAGTTATTTGCATTTCAAGCACTTTTTAGGGTTGTATGCCATCTCTCATTACAGAAATGTTTAAAGCTGCACTAATCAATACTTTTATATTAACATAGAATCACTACGTGTAATGTGAAAGGGGGTTTGTAGTGACAAAACCACAGGGAATTTTCACCCGACTCTGCAATTCCCCTCAGCACTACAGCGTGTTGTAGCGTCTTCCACCCCATTGTTTTGGATTTATGGCCTGAAAACCTTTCTGTTTTGGTTCATTCTCACCATTCTCATCAACACTGTTTTCAGCTACAGCAGGCAGCTGTAATAAACCCACTGTACACTACCTGCCCAGCACCAAACAGAACACAGAAGTTAGCAACTAACTAGCGAATATAGTGGAGCATTTAACAACTAAAGAGCCAGACTCCTCTCAGGAGGTAGAGATTACAACCAAGCTAAAAGGAGGGTGACTATTGGACTTAATTTCATCAGGTGGCCAGAAACATGATTCCAAATAAATGCTAATGTTGCTTCCTGTCGACCGGATGTAACAGTGTCGTATTTACCGCTTGTTCCGCCACAAAAAAAACAAAAAAACAATTAAATTAATGCAGCTTTAAATTCAGTATCAGTTTAGCAACTGAGGTGTGAGATTTGAATCTGAATGGAATAGTATTGAAAGTTTTGTATGTATGGTCTTCTTACTGTAGATATCACCTATAGAGTGAAGGACAAAATATGTTGTATTTTAAAAATATTTTGGGTATTCACACATTAGCTGGGGATCTTTAAAAAGTCAGTCACTATCCATTATGCAATAATCCTGTTTATCAGAAACATGCAACATGCATGAGCAAAGGAACACAAAATCATTCACTGTATTTACAATCTGGCATTAATCCAATTCACTGCCCGTTTCCATCCTGACAGTTAGCAGCTTCCTCCCATTGGGGAAGCATTTAAGTGGGAAGGAACAAAGAAAATATAACAAACAATTACATGATGTCTGCTGGAGCTGCTTTGTCTTCTGGCATGTATACCTTCCTTCTCCTCACAGGGAAATTTAACTGGAAACAGCTGCTACAGAGCTGTTTTTACAGCACTGTGTCTCCAGGAATAGCTCTCTAACATTAACATTTCACAATATCTGAAAATATTTATGGATTTATAGAGAGTTAATTAGAGAAAATCCCCTTTAACTTCAAAAAGCAAACATTGTAATAAACTTAACCACAACACTCATTTTGTGCGAACAAGCAATTTTTTAGAGTTCTATGTGTATTCAGTATGAAATGTGATTTGGTTCCAAAACACTGTGGGGGCTGAAAAGTGAAATTTTAAATCTAAATACCTTAACACCCAGTGAAGCTATTGTTGTTATTATAAATGATTAATTCACTGATTTTCCCTTGAGCATTCAGTGCTGTTTAAGCACATCCACTGGCAGAAGCTGGGTGAATTAATAAATATAATAAATAAATAAATTATGCCCTAATTTATTGCATTTTTTAACAGGTAAGAGTAATGTCTAGATCCATGGAGGACAGCTGTCCATCATCAGCACTCAAACACGAGGTACTACTCATGTTAAAGATTTAGTTTAGCATGTTACCATACTAGCAATTGCTAATTAGCACTAAACACAAGTACAGCTGAGGCTGATGGCACTAGTTAACAAATCACCAACATTTTTACAATTCATCCTGAGGGGAACATTAAAGTCTGTACCAAATTTCATGACAACCCATCCAATAGTTGTTAAGACATTTCACAAAAAAACATATGTCAACCTCATGCTGGTGCTAAGTCAGGGGTTCATCAAAGTCAGTGGGATTCATCCTCTGGGAACCATGAATGTGGTACAAAATTTTATGGCAATCCATCCAATAGTTTGAGATATTCCAGTCTGGACCAAAGTGGTGGACCGACCAATTTATCAACATTGCCCTCCCTAGCAAAAAAAGCAAAAAGACTAACTGTAGTACTAGCATCCCTCTCATAGCCTACACAAACTTGCACTGTGTGCTACTGTAATGTACAATACTGAGGTCACTTGGTAATTCAATTCAATTCAATTCAATTCAAAATCATAACATCATTTCATATGGAGCAGGTCTAGACCACTCTTTATAACATTATTCACAGAGACCCAACAATTCCCACCATGAACAAGCACTTGGCAGTGGCAAGGAAAAACTCCCTTTTAACAGGCAGAAACCTCGAGCAGAACCAGGCTCTGGGTGGGCAGTCATCTGCCTCGACCGGTTGGGTTGAGAGAGAGAGAGCGAGAGAGAGAGAACATACAGTAACATAATGCAAGTTCCACACAGAGATATAAAGTAATAGTAATGGTAGTGGTAATGACAATATTATTATTATTATTATTATTATTATTAATAATAATAATAATAATAATAATATACTTGCAGAAAGCAACAAAAGGAGACAGGAAAGACGAGAAAGCACACAACTACAGGGGACAGAACATGTCAAGTTAGTAACATGCATTAAGTGGATAAGAATGTTTACGGATGGAGAGGGAGAGGAGGAGAGAGGAGCTCAGTGCATCATGGGAACCCTCCTGGCAGTCTAGACCTATAGCAGCATAACTAAGGGGTGGTTCAGGGCTCACCTGAGTCAGCCCTACTATAAGCTTTATCAAAGAGGAAAGTCTTAAGCCTACTCTTAAATGTGAGGAGGTTGTCCGCCTCCCGTACACAAACTGGGATCTGGTTCCACAGGAGAGGAGCTTGATAGCTGAAGGTTCTGGGTCCCATTCTACTTTTAGAGACTCTAGGAACCACTAGGAACCCTGCATTCTGGGAGCGCAGTGCTCTAGTGGGGTAATAGGGTACTATGAGCTCTTTAAGATATGATGGTGCCTGACCATTTAGGGCTTTGAAGGTGAGGAGAAGGATTTTAAATTCTATTCTGGATTTTACAGGGAGCCAGTGTAGAGAAGCTAATATTGGAGAAATATGATCTCTTTTTCTGGTTCTTGTCAGTAAACGTGCCGCAGCATTCTGGATCAGCTGGAGAGTCTTAAGGGATTTATTGGGGCAGCCTGATAATAGGGAGTTGCAATAATCCAGCCTAGACGTAACAAATGCATGGACTAGTTTTTCTGCATCTTTTTGAGATAGGATGTGCCTGATTTTTGCAATGTTACGTAAGTGAATAAAGGCAGTTCTTGAAGTTTGTTTGATGTGGCAGTTAAAGGACATATCCTGATCAAAGATAACTCCGATTCCTTATGATGGCGCTGGAGGCCAGGGCAATGCCATCTAGAGAAACTATATCTTTAGATAATGTGTTTCGAAGGAGTTTGGGGCCAAGTACAATAACTTCGGTTTTACAGTTTAACATCAGAAAATTGCAGGTCATCCAGGTTTTTATGTCCTTAAGGCATGCTTGAAGTTTAGCTAATTGATTGGTTTCATTGGCTTGATTGATAAATATAATTGGGTATCATCTGCATAACAATGAAAATTTATGGAGTGCTTCCTAATAATATTGCCTAAAGGAAGCATATACAAGGTAAATAGGATTGGTCCAAGCACAGAACCTTGTGGAACTCCGTGACTAACTTTGGCGTGCATAGAGGATTCATCATTAACGTGTACAAACTGATATCGATCTGATAAATAGGACTTAAACCAGCTTAGTGCGGTGCCTTTAATGCCAATTAAATGTTCTAGTCTCTGTAATAGAATGTGATGGTCAATGGTATCGAATGCAGCACTAAGAAAGTACAGGGTCCTTTGTCTGATGCAATTAGAAGGTCATTTGTAACTTTCACCAGTGCTGTCTCTGTGCTATGATGCACTCTAAATCCTGACTGAAAATCCTAAAATTACTTACTGTTGTGTAGAAAGTCACACAACTGATTGGCGACTGCTTTCTTAAGGATCTTAGAGAGAAAAGGAGGGTTAGATATAGGTCTATAGTTTGATAAAACCCCTGGATCAAGACGGGGCTTTTTAAGAAGAGGTTAAATTATAGCTACTTTAAAGGACTGTGGTACATAGCCTTTTAATAAGGACAGGCTGATTATATCTAGTAAAGTAGTGCTAACTCAGGGTAAAACTTCTTTAAGCAGCCTAGTTGAGAGAGAGAAGCCATCGCTAACTGCTAATCTACAGTAGCAAGCAGAACTGAATAGCATGTAAACAGCTGTGGGATGAGTGAAAAACTTGCTAAAAGAAGGAGAGAACTATGAGTGCTTGAGCAGAACTAGTGTAAGTTTAATTGTATAACAGGCAATTAGCCACTGTAATGAAGAACATGAAGAAATTTACTGGGTTGAGCTAGAGCAGCGAAGATACACTACTGGAAATGAGACAATATGCTAACCGAAGCAGAATCTATTCCCACAGTAGACAAACAACCGCTCATGTTATTGTTTTTTATGATGCTGCCCCATACTGTATGTAATGTATACATGGAAGAAAAGTCAAATGCTCCCGTAATCATAATTTCTCTCTTGCTTTCATGAAATACAGCTCTAAAGTTACTGAGCTCTTACTTGTCTGCAGTCTGACAATGACAGTACAAACCCATGAATCCTACCCAATACATTTCAATGGTGTAATTCAACAAAGATATGTTTAGTAAGTATAATGTTTACCATCTTAGTATACCATGTTAGCTTGCAACATTTGCTAATTAGCACTGAACACAAAATACAGCTGAGGCTAATGAGAATGTCACCTGTTAAAAGGAAAGTCAGGGGATCACTAAAGCCAAAACACATCCATGGGAACCATACATATCTGTATAAATTTGGTGCCAATCCATCAAGCAGATAAGTTGAGATATTTCACTTAATAAGAAGTAGTTTTCAAATAGTTATTTGAGCTAAATGGCTTCAGTGAACAAATGGCCATACTGCCAGGGGCAAAAGGCCCACCGCAGTGGGTGCCACTGTGCGCCTTCTCTGCCCACCTCACCCTACACCTCTCCACCGCCTGCACTCATGTATCCACTATGAAAATGAGAGAAACACTTGTTTGCTGCATTTTGGAGGTAAATACAGTGTTTATTTTTTGCCAAATGTTGAATGTGTGGTCTCATCAGGCAAGTACATATTGATTGATGCTTTACAAATGTCAAGTGTGAGCTCTGGTGTGTTTTTGCCCACACAGTTCATACTCCACATGTACATACAAGTCGACCACGTTTAATTTCAGGAATTGTCCTATTTGTTCAACTGACTGCATTAACAGCTGCTGCAGACATTAGCCTCTCAAACTTTCTTTTGTTTGTAACACTGCTGTTGTCCTGACAATAGAACAATATTATATATCAATATTCATGAGGATTTGCACTCGTATGCAGAAGTGTGTGTGCGCACAGTTTTATAAATCTGATTATTTCTTGGCATATGCCATTTCTGTCTTTTGTATGCATATAAACTTTTGGTATGGATCCTACGCACAGTTTTATCAATGAGGCCTCAGGACTGAGATTTAAAGCAAAAACCTTCCTACTGTAAAGTAAAGATACTCTCATCAGGGTGAAAAAAACTGCATTTAGATAATAATAGGACGAATGAACTCAACACTGTAAGTAGTCATGCACTCACTGTGATAGCAAATAGTTGCGTAATTGTTCATCAGCTGACAGTAAAGAAACTGTTTCAATTTGTTCCAATTTCTTCCAAGTTGTTAGCCTTGAAGCAACATGAGTCTTGTGAGTTGATCACGCTGTGGAAATGTCTGACCTCCAACAGTGGGATGTCATTTTTAAACATTCAAACCTATCTAACAAGTCATATGATGCAGAGAGTATCCACCAGGTAAGCAGGGAAACAATGACAATGACAATGCAGGAAAACCATTAGATCTTCTTAAAATCAGACTCCTACATATCATTAACGTTTGGCCAAGCTTGGTTGTGGTTAATGCAGTCTGCCAGTTCTAGTTTGAGCCTTTCCACACAGTGTCCTTGTCCATCCACCAGTACTTTTGCT
Organism: Macquaria australasica; assembly: GCA_005408345.1. NCBI lineage: Eukaryota > Metazoa > Chordata > Actinopteri > Centrarchiformes > Percichthyidae > Macquaria > Macquaria australasica. The sequence goes on from SEMN01001303.1 coordinate 32,095, forward strand.
AAGAGTGCTTGTCTGAATTTATTAGAGCTCAAATTGAGTTTGCATTCTAAAATATGTACATATTTAGCCAAAAAATGCACGAGTAAGCCTGAATAAATACTTACAAATAATATGTAATGTGTGCAGAAAGAGTTCAGGCTAGACCTCAATAAGGAGTAATACTACAGACTGCAATAAAGTTAAGGGATTGTGGTTAGAGACGTCTGACCTGGTCACCATCATAAAGTGTCTGTAGAGGACTCCTCCTCGACTTCTGCTCACTGCTTCTTTCACCAACTGGCTCCGAGGCTGAGGAAACACAACACATCTGTCATGAAATCTGACTGAAAGAGCTTCCAAAGCAAAGATGTGTTAAGTTAAAGCAACAATCAGACTAGTGCATTATGAAACAATAACACTTACTGTATACTCAACTTAACAATGTGATCCGCAAAGAAGAAACAAGTAAAAGAATTGAAGAGAAGTTAGAAGGCAAACAATAAAAGGTTAACAAATCTAACTTCTAATTTAATTTCTAACGTATGTTAGAAATATGGCTGTAAAAAGCATCACCTATTAATAATAAACTTGACATGGTCATAATTGAAGATTTAAGTTCTTCATTTTGCTGTTTCATTTCAGTTTCCAGTCTTTATGCTAAGCTAAGCTAACCAGCTGGCTGTACTGTTGCTTCATATTGAATGGACAGACACAAGGCACACTATTCTTTTAACTTACACTAACTTTGTTCCAATCATAACGTTTTATTTTCTTCCCCTAAGACCCCGAGCCAAACCACATTTCACATTATCTTGCCACACACAGCAGTTCATAGATCAACATGTGACTCTTGAACAGACAGGCAAAAATGGCTGGCATGATATCCAATTCAGTATTTGGTTCTGCAAAAATCATCCGCTTTGAGTCAAAATTCCTAGAAAGTAAAAACCACACAAGTTCCTGAGACATGCCTTGCCAATGCATAAACTATAAAATGACACCTGTTTCCTCACTGAGAGTAAAAGGTCATTTTCTCTTGTGTAAATAGGCTATCTGCAAACAGAGCCCTGAAGCTGCAAGTCGGGAATCAGCAATCCAACTCGATGCTGAGTCAAGGAGTAGCAAGACATTTGTTTCAACTGCTCACTTCAGAGATCTTATGACTGTCATTCTGCAGTGTCATCATTCAGCCCAATGTAAAAGTCCCATTAAGTTCAGCATGTTTATAACACTTTCAAAGAGCCTTAATAATAAATAATTAATCTTCACTCCATTTTATGTAGTCATTAGGCTCCAGAGTTGCTTAGAAAGCAGTAACATTTGTCACCTGTATGCGACTGTATTTACAAGTACACAGGATACTGATTAGTGGCATTCTTTCAAGAGCCTAATTAGGTCAAGAAAATGATGCATTGACACACAATAGAGACTACAGGAAGACTCATCTCAGTGGCCATGTCTGTGGGTGTGTGTGTGTATGCCTCCTTCCACACTGTGGTGTGATTGGGCCAGTCATGGGTGCCAAGCAGCTTATGTGCTGTAAACTCACTGACACACTCATGGTGGAAACAGCCAATGTACAGTGCTGAATGTGTAGTTATGACCCAACCTATGAAGAATAACTGAGTATTGAGTACTGTGGGCAACTCAAAATAACTTTCTATCCATCACAGAGAAAAACTTGGTGTTACACCCCAACAATTCAGATTTAAGAGTTGGTTGCTGAACTGCAACCTGTTTTATGCAAGAAACAACAAAAGTCACATTATCCTTTTTAGAATGTCTATGTGTGTTCATAAAGTAGCTCTGATAAAATTAGCAAAAAAGCTAGCTTCTGTATGACGGTATAGCTGAAATCGCTGGAGCCGCTTTTCTCGACGACAGCTAATTTCAGCATAACTTCAGCTGGGACAGAACCTGTGAAGGCTACTTGCACAAATTCCTTGGTTATGTTGTTACACTTGGGCAGAGTAAAGATTACACGTGTCTTGGAAACATAGATGAACAGGTGGATATCAGACAAAGCAGAGAATGGGATACTGTGCATTGTGACGAAGTTGGAGAAAAAAAGGTAGGCCTATACTTTTGCCACTTGAAGAAATGACTGTCTCCAAAAGTGAGGAAATGCTACAAAGACGCACACAACTTCTAAAGTTCTGGACTCAATCCATATGCTATTCTAACCAAACACTGTCTCAGCTGTTAGCTCAAATTCCTCCCATTGAGGAGATTCACCAACCCCACCTGAGGCCTATTCAAAGGAAGGAGTAGTCCTGTTGGTTTAACCCTGTCTAGACCCGAACCTCTGCAGCATTCCTCCTGGCTCGTACAGAACCGAGGGCTTAGGAAATGCAAAATATAGAAAGGGCGATGTGTGTTCCTCCTGTTCAGGCCATAAACGGAGCTCTGTGTTTAGGTCCCACTGGCAAAACTGGGCCCCCCTCCCCATTCCTTGGCCTCTCCAGCCAAAGAGCAGCTTTACTGAGAGACACACTGTACAAGGGGAAGCCTGATCCTTTTAGGCCACAAATGTGTGTGTGTGTGTGTGTGTGTGTATAAAGAGAGCAAAGGCAGAGGCATGTGGATGGTGTAGTGTCTGTTTATTGATTCTTTAAAGAATGTATGCTGATGTAAAATGTGAGTCTTTCCTGATCCTGTTCAGAGACATGGGCTACATGGCTCTGATGTGCATTTGTAGGTTGACACATTAGTTGGTGTAGTGACCACAGGAACTCCACAGATGAATTTGTTTAGTGTGTGAAGTTTAGTGTAAGACATTACATTCTCACACACATTACATTCACTTCCTGTAACTGTAACCTGATATCTCCTGGATTACATCCCTGACCAGGTCAAGAAAACACCAGCTCCCCTTTCGTTCTCCCTCTCACCTCTTCTCCTCTCGGACCTCGATAGAGGTCCTCTCCATGGTCCTCTCCCGTAGTCTGCAACAGGGCAGACACACTGAACTCTCTCGACACGAGCCTGCGTAAGATCCCTGGTTAGCACACTGCTAACCTAGAGTAAAGAAGTTTATTTAGCGCTAGTGGCTACGACACAAAGTCTTCCTGCTAGGTTAACCTTACAAGCCACAAGAGCAACAAAGCAAGTTAGCGCAAGTTAGTTGGAGGAGAGTATGAAGGAGGCATGCCACAGCATCCTCTGTCCCTTTTTTGGCCTTGTAAGCGAACTGGTAGGAGTCCAGCTGTGGGCTAACAACTGGGAGGATGGCATTCCGTACCAGTTTCTTAAAGCATTTTGTAATTATGGAGGTGAGTGCTACAGGTCTGTAGTGATTCAGTTCAGAGGGGCAGGGTTTCATGGGGACAGGAATGACAGTAGATGTTTTACAGAGGGTGGGGACAGTTGCAATCTGGAGCGACTCACTAAAACGCATCACTTTTGCTACATTTACACCTAGCGTCCACACTACTCCGGCGTATTATAACCCCTAAAACGGAGACCTTTTAAAACGCTGCTGACCCCATTTTAGTTTATTTGCCCTAAATGGCTTCACAACACACAAAGGCCATTCTGGAAAACCAGGCACACAAAGCTGGCTATATGACATCACTACATTTAATTGTGACATGTAAAATGACAGATTATAATGTGAAAACTAATGATACAAGCAAATCAGACTTATTTCACATATGTTTAGCTGGAAAGAAAAATGTCTAGAATATTCATTTATTTCAAGATGGATCCGATCCTAATCCAGTGTTGTTTGTTTGTCTGATCTTAGATATACTTTAATTTCAATGTAGAATTAATATCTGCCTTCCAGAAGTAAAGGCAGCAATGTCATACAAACAAGTTACATGTAAATGTCTCATACTGACCAGCCAACACCTCTTGAGTTAAATTGGAATAAGCACCCGCTCTTTGTCGGCTATGCTCAGCCATTTTTCACTTTCCTCCATTAAGCCATTTACTGCCATAGCCATTTCATGTCCATGGCAATAAAACTACAGCATATTTCCGACAACTTGCATAAAAAACTGTGATTATCAAATGATAAAAATGATAAAATGAATTTGTTTATTTTTCAGTGAAATGTGTCTTGACTGCATGATGTTATAGGAAAATTAATAACAAATGTATCCATTTCATACTGACTCATGTGCCTCAACACAATAAAAAAAATAAAAAAAACTAGCTCCAAAGAACTGCAGACCATGTATGTGCCCAAGTAAAAATATATTTACTACACCAGAGCAGGAACTGTATATTGGAAACATGAAGTTAACGTTACTGTGCTAACCTTACAATCCAGCTTCTACTACACCCCTCTGGTCAATCATTTACAAACATGCAAACATAATTTACACATCATTAGAACAGCAGACATATGCAATCAGCAAAAGCTGTATAATTTCAGGATAGAATAAAAATAGAGAAAACCAACTTTATTATTGATTATTGAAAAAAAAAAAAAAAAGTACTCATCAAATGAAGATCACTTAAAAATTAAGTCCATCCTGCAACCCTTTAAAAGTGTGAAATTGTTGGGTCATACAGTTTGTCCTTTGACTTCAGCTCCATGAGAAGTTCTTTCTCAACTGAGATTAAAGCCAGTGAGACAAGCCTGTTCTTGTGTATGTTTTAAAAACGTAAGTGGTCCATGCTGGACCACATACTGATAGTGACACAAGAGGAAAAGTCAGGGGGTCACCATAATCATTAGGATTCATCCTCTGGGGACCTTGAGGATCTGTACCAAATTTAATGGCAATCCATCCAATTTTTGTCAAGATCCAGATGAACCAAAGTGGTGGACCGACTGACCGCCGTTAGCATGGCTAAAAACTATTTTGGTAACACACAGCAGCCCATAGACTTTAGTAAAACAACAGGGCCTGTATTCATAAAGCTTCCTAATACAAAGAGTTGCTCCTAGTAAAGAAAATTCTTAGAATAATGATGTTTTCTAAGAATTTCCCCTTACAGTTAAGACTAGATCCTGGTAAAGACAAATATTATTCACAAAGCATCTTAGCGGTTAAGGCAGCTCCTAAGGTGTGGAAACTGTTAGGAGTAGGGAGGAGGACTTTCAAAAGGCTTAAGAGTTTCTTAGGCAGAGGAAGACAATGGAGGAAAGAAAGAAGAAGGAGAAATATATGCAAATATAACGCTGAATGACAGTGAGTAAATGAAACGCTACAGATTAGATCATGAAGGGATAAAATCTCGATGCACTCACATCTCTGCTATAATGCCAGAAATGGAAGTGCTCACAACACTAAGATTTATGGCAACTGGAAAAATGCAACAGTACAGCAGTGATGTCCCTGTTTCTGTCCCTTCCTTGCTCAGAGTGCTCTGAGGATTTTCCTAAATCACTCCTAAGCTAGGACTCCTTGCTGGAATTTTTTAGGCTAAGTTAGGAGCTCTCAGAATGCTTGTGAGAGTGGAGGTCTTATTGACCAATATCAAGAGTGAAAGTTCAAACCTGCAAATCAAATCACTTGAGGATTTCGGCTCTAAACAGTACTCTGGACCAAACATGGTCCAGAGTAATCAGCTCCTGCAGCTCTGTGTTGAGAATGCAGGTGGCTGGAGGAGAACAGGTTAGAACAGCAGGGCCACCCTGACCTGTCATAAGACAGCCCCAGATGGCAGAGGATCTGACAGCAGTTGGGAGACAGAACTGATTTCAACTGGCAACTGCAGGATATCATATGAAGATTAGGTTACACACGGTTCCTTTGTGGATGTTATGTTTTGTTTTTAATTGGATAATGTCACATCCACAAGTCTTCCGGAGACTTTAGGGATGAAGACTGATGCAATGTACAAATTATGTCCAAAGAAGCCCCGGAGCAAATTTGTTTAGTGCACTGCAGGTTTTCCAATGACACTGGAGTGCTGAACAGTTAATTTTTATGAGTCTTGTGGCCTCAAGTCAAGCCCAGACAAGGAAGGTATGAGATGGGGCTACCTCTCCACTACAGGGATAATGACAGCAGCCCTAAGGCCCAAACGATAGTCTCAGGTTCTGCTTTTAATTAAACAGATAGAATTAGCTACCTGATAACCATCAACTCACATGTGTATGTACATGTTACTGGCGACATATAAATCAGTGTTCCTGGGTTTATTTCCAAGGGGATGTACAGGAGAAGATCCTGACAATGCTATAAAACACAACATACCACCAGACCATTCTGCAACACAGAGCCTTGTTCCTCCTCAGTCCTTGTGTTTGTGTAAACATTATAGAAAAACCACAGCTGCCCTTGTAGTAAAGACGCCACACATTGGAAGAAATGCCCATCTTAATGAGTCATTTCTCAAAACTTCCTTTGTTATGTGGCTGCTCTCTTGCAGCTTTATATAGTCATCGAACAAACAATGTGAACTTTACCCCAGATGGTGCAGGGAAGGTGAAGGTGTTCTAAATGCAATAGGACAAGACTGGCTGCATATCTGAAACCAATCTGATTTAAAGCTGACGGGCAGCTTTGATGCATGAAACATGAGATGCATTCCATGTACATTCAAGCTTCTCAACACCAAAACACCAGAGACAACCTCTTAGATGCAAAATAAATCCCGTTCAGATCTTTTACCATTCACTGATATAGCACTGACATACCCGCTTTTATCTATGAATTTGTGTGCCCATGATGGCTGCCCCATGTGTCCTGTGTTTGGTTGTGCTTGTCCTCAGAAACCATAGACATGAAGAGCATACAGGCAGTATAATAGGATGTGAAGTAAAGTCAGCAGAAGACTAAACAAACAGTGGCTTAAAGTTAAAAGAGAATCTGAGAGGTTGTTTCGTTAAAAATAACCTCCTCATGTGTTGACATGTTTTGTTTGGTTGCTTTGTGCAAAATCAGAGGTTCTCAAGGATGAAATTTTCCCATGATCAGTAGATTTGCTTGCAGAGGCAAAATAAATTCACCAGATTATTTTGCGTAGAATTCAACTAAAATGAACTTCAACATGAGAACATGAGTTTGTCAACTGCAAATCATCTCGACACTGCTGACCTTTGAAGGAACTGAGAACCAGAGAGTCCAAAAGGGAGGAAGCTATCATATTAGCTGTGTTGCAGCATCCATTATTCTAAAACCTTGCTCTGCCAGAATATAAACTGCTCCACAAAAGAGATGTGGCACAGTTTCTAGTCAGTCATCATAAGTTTCCTTGAATAAACTGTTAACTTAAACCCGCACAAACGGACACGACATACGGCCTGTTGAGGTGATATGGAAAACGTATTATCAAACAGTTGCCTATTCACACATCCACCATTTACAGAGCAACATTAGTAGTCATTTGGAGTCGTGTTCCTGGCCACCTGGTGAATGTACACAGGATGTGTTTCAGCTGTGTGTTTCGTTCATCTCACACGTCTGACAGAACAGATAAGGTTCTATTTTGATCAATTCAGCTGTCTACACAGGTTGCGTAACAGCTGCATCCCTTTCGCATATAACTAGTCAAGTGATCAAGTGTTAATTTAAAAACACTGATTATAGCCAATTTAATGTCTTATAAATGATCAAGCTTGTTACCTTGCAAACTAGTGGTTGGCAGTAAGCAAGACACAAGTTGTTACCAAGTTTTCAGCACTTGACATGAAAAAGAATTTTGCGCTCCCACTCTCTGGTGGGACTGTTCTGGTGTATTTTTCCTGCTATTACATTTAAAAATGTCTTCTGTGAAAAGGGGCTTTTCTTATTAGCTACAATGAATGGCCAAATATTGACAAGAGCAGGCCAAGTTGCAATATTTCCAGCGCCAATACAACAGAGTTAAATGTGAGAACATTAAATTGTGATCTCAAACATCAACAGTAAAAGTCAGCCTTTAGTGTTTTGACTTTTAGTGTTTCTCCATTCCAATCACATAGAAAGTGATGTGCAAAAGGACTATTTAAAACACAGAACAATTCAGGGAAAAAAGTCACATCAAAGCAGCTACTGTATATAAACCACAAATAAAACTCCTGGAATGCATTAAACATGACAGACTGAAGAACAGTGTACAACCATCTAAGGGTATCAAGGTTTTTCTTTAACCCTGAATGCATCCAATAGCCCCAAAACTTTACTTTAGTGGTGTAGCAACACATTTCACACTAATACTTTTCAGGAGTATAATTGTATGGAATCCTTCTAGTCTCCACAAAAGGCTGGTCTTTCCTAAAAACTTTGAACAGTCTTTGCCCCATGTCACACATCACACACATCCAGAACTGACTGACCTCTCTCTTAAAACCCCTAACACTCCTCACAGTATGGGCTATATACGTTTTTTTTTGCCCATGATATAGCTGGGCATGTCTGAATGAGGCCATTGTATGTGGCAGAGAGGGAGCTGAAAGAGGTGGAAACAGATCTAAGCGAGGTCCAACCCTGCTACCAGCCAGCTGCAACTTCTCCCAGCCTTCCTCCACGTAGCAGAGGAAACACTCCACTAATCAGTTTGGTAATTAAATTGTTCCTCGGACTGAGATCTGCTGTTCTTGGGGAAATCCAGACACAGGGGGAAAGTAGAAGGACGAACATGATGGTATGGAGGGAGGACATACTGTAATGACTCAGAATGAAAAGAATCACTGTGCCTTTCAGTACTGACAATGCATGACACGAAAGGGTTTGATTATAAAGAGATGTGGACATAACATGAGCAAACCTTATATAAACAGAATGGGACCAGCTAGCCTGCTGCACAGTGTAAACTACTGCCATACTGTTAAACAACATAGACATCTGATATACCTTCGTTGCCATACAAAAAATATGTTTTAAATGAATGCAATCTATGAAGGCCTACAACTATATATTATGAAGGTTATATATTTCTACATCTTGAGACACATGTTAGCTGTAAATTCTCATTTTGTTTAATGTAGTTTGTTAGATGGTAAAAACGTAGACATAAAGACTTAGTTATTGGCAGGGGTGGCGATAAACTAATGGAATCAATTGTAATATTTGACATGCTTGAATGTAATTTGGTGGACACTTCTTTTCTTCACTGAGGCATTCAGTGACTAGAGTAGTTAAAGGAAGGAAAGGGAATTTGTAATTTAGACGAAGATATTCGTCTTCCGATGAGGGGAGTGGAGGAGGGTTAAAAGTAAAAGAAAAGCTGTATTTTGGTTCAGTTGTAATGCTGATAAACAAGATTTTCTGTTCACCTGGCTTCAGACTGCTGTTAAAGAAGAGGATGACCATGATGAAACATCCCAGACACAAGGCAAAAACCATCCGAATGACTTTGGGTTTCCTCATCCTGAGTCTTTGGAAACGACCAAGGAGCCGAGCTGAATCCTGCCAGGGTTCATGCGAAGAAGAAGCTGTGTTCGACCTGATCGCGGTGTCTACTTTATCACCGATAAGAGCATCGATTCGTCTCGCTGACCTTTGCTGCTCCTTATCTTCCTGTACATCCTTGGATGTCCGCTCTGGAAGTCGCAGCGACGAAGACAGAAAGGACAGAAACCAACCAGCCAGGCAGCAGACTTCGCTGGTCTGCCGTAACCTATCTTACAGTCACCCTAAAGAACAGGCTGAATTACTGTCAGTGTAGTCCGAGCAGAGGCCGCCGGTCTGTTTGTGTTGGGGGAAGGGGATTCATCTTTCCAAACGTTTGGTTGACTCGTTAACCCCTTTCTCCCCAAACACAACGTTTGCAGCGCCTCACGAAATCGAGCTGTAGCCCGTACCTTTTAAAAAGAGAGTTCCGGTTGGACCTTTCAAAGTATAACTCCTATCCAGGGGCTTCAGGTGACAGAAACCTCCCATATTGTCGGTCCAAATGAATAATTGAAATTGTAATAATATCAACATGTACTCTCATTTAAAAAAAAAAAAAAATCAACATTATCTGCCAACAGAACGTCCAAACCTGCTCATGTAGACTAAATACATAAAAGTGTAGCGATGACAGTCACATGGTTGATGACATGACCTGTATGCCATAGTCAGGGCAATTTGTTTGTGAAGATGCACCACTAAATTACACTATCAGTATAGACAAGGCATTATTGCCTTGCACAAGGGTCCCGTGTGTTTTGATATTTTCACAAGGCCTACATTTGTTTATATTGTGCTCTCTCAGTGAATATCTCTATATCAGTCAGCCACATTTGTTCACTGAGATGACAGGATACATACACAATTCACACAGCAAGAACTGTAAACAGAACTACTTATGAAGAACCAATGAACCCACTGTTTATTAAATGAAAGGCTCCAAAACTAAAAAAGGTAATTACTGTATATTCAGTTAAAGGGGTGAATTTGTCGAACAGTTGTAAAGATGAACTGAAAATGTGTAGCAGACTTTGTAAGTGTTAAAAATGTTATTAACTAATTTAATGAGCAAATGTAAACGTATATGATCAGAATGACATGTTGGCATTTGTATATGGTTTTTGATGTCAAATGGGTTCTGTAATGTAGAAAGGGTAGTAAGCTGTAGTGTCAGCCTACAGCTTTGTCAAAAAGCTTTATGCTATGTTGTTGCTGTTTTTTCTCTTTGGGTAATTACAGTATTCATAGGCCAAAATAAATTAACTTTAAAAAAAAAAAAAAATCAATCAGAGATCCACAGCTAATTTTTGTCCTGGGGTCCCAAAGTGGATTAATTCAGCCATGGACATAGCTACCATTAGGTGCACCACTCATGTCCTCCATATTTGGGTATTTTATTATACAAGTACACATAAATTTCACTTGTAGGTTTTTAGGCTGATTCTGATTTGTTTGAGACTCATCTTTAAATTATACTTTTTTATGTTAAAATAAAATAAATACAGAGATGAAGAAGATAGAAAATACAACTGAACATCTAAATGAAAAAATACAACATGAAAAAAATAAACGTATAATGAAATTTGGTGTTGAGTTGCGCTGGAGGAATGGAGGCCCATGACCTCAGCAATTCCAAGATCTTGGCTATGACCGTGGATGCAATGGACACTTGTGCACATAGCCTAGGCACAGGCAGAGTGTAAGAGGTTTACTATTTGTCTTGGAAAGATTTTCCTATAAAATGGGCCTCCATACCAGTGTAAAATTAAGCAATTTTATGCTTTTATTTTGAAGCCGAAATGAACAGATTCCCGCTTTTATTCAGTTTGTCTCTGGTTGTCTTCAGGCTGCCTGGTGTTGCAACCATACACACGTGTTCGCCCACAATGTGACAAACTGGTGGATCGGTCTATAGTGTATGGAGACATCTGCTGTTGATTTGTCCTCTCATCTTCTCAACATCACTTCATTAGTCACTCTGACATCAATGTATCAGATGAATTACTTAAGTTTTTCTTCTTTTTTTGGTATATTTGATCGTCTATTTCGGCTGGATTCTCCAATAAACTGTGTGTCATCCCACCACACCCATAATTTATGACAAAGGTCAGGTCACGATTAACCCATTAATGAGCACCATAACAGAGCTATATCCTGATCGAAATACTACAGGGATATTGGAATTATTAGTTTTTTTATTAGGGTGGTATGTTCATGATATACAACCTTATTCATCTTGCACGCAGATGTTTCTGGTTATGCCCCCAACAAATAAAGTCATATCTGATTACACTTTAATGGTGATGCAGTTCTGGTGCAATTCATAGCAACACTTTGCCAAGTTATCTGCATTGTATTTCTTGTGTCTATACTCATCTCCCAAATGTTCTTGTTGAAGCTGAATATGAAGCCACAGTGACACTGTATAACCTGAACAAAATTTGACTTTAATCTGACGTGATATGACTGGTCCCCATTCTGAACCTTCAGGCCCACAGGGGGTGAACCAGACTGCATCTTGTAGCTCCATCCATTGCAGGGCAGGAACTCAAGTTTAACTTATTAGAGCAGGGAGGACTTCCTGCAGAGCTGCTTTTGACCTCTGACCTTTTCCACATTCCTCACGTCCATCTTCCCAGGCATCACGGATCAGGTCCCTGGGAGAAGTCAGCATGGGTTAGACGCCACGCGACTGATCAAACCCCAGGCCTGATGGCAAGACGGTGTGAAGCCTGTCAGTGTTTACTGTCTGAGAATGGAATGATGTGTAACCGTCCGTGAGTTACGGCTGGCCAGGAGTCAGCGGACACTCCCTCAGCGGCTGACCAATCAGACAAGAGGTGTCAAGCAGAATCAATACATGGTCAAAGGTTACATATGCATGCTTGCCACGGAAAGTTTCCAGTTTGGATCTGGTCTGTGAGGAAAGTGATAAATGAGAACAACTGATTTGCTCTCCTTCCAAACATGGATTGATTACTGACCGGCCTAGCCAGGGGCCCAAGGGATCAGGGGGCCCCTTAGGTTTCACCTGCAAAATGTCACTGAAAGAGATGCAAATCAGTCACAAAGAGATGCAAAATTACTACAAAGAGATACAAAATGACAATAAAGACATCTTGTTATCTGTCCATGCTCCAAAGCTACTGTTAATAAGCTCTTGAGCAAGACATTACACTCTGTTGTTAGTAGAAGACTGGTGGAAAAGAGCATGGAGATCAGTTGACATTCTACAGACAGATAAATGAGGGTACAAAATCTCATGACACTCAACATTTACTTGGCTCAAAAAACTACCTGGAGCTTCTGGCTGCCAGCTGGAGAGACACCACATATTTTGCAAGCCCTCCTCTCCTTCTATGAAACCTGCCCTGAAGATTCATTATAAACACATTTTCTGCAGCAGAGGAGGAGGCACACACAGGTTTATGGGGAACATCATGTACAAAAGGAGCAAACTGCAGCAATGCTCAGAGAGAGATTCTAAAATAAATTATGATGCCTTTTTTTTGCATACAAAATGTGTGTGAATGAATAGAATAAACTGTACTTGAATCATTTAAACTCATTTTGATGTGTGTGAGGTAACTCATAACACCAGAAAGTATTCCAAACTTTTCTGTGGCTAGTTGCCTAATATTTTGAGGATGTAATGGACTAGGGCAAATGATGGTGTAAAGTATATCATGCTGTAATAAAATATACTGTTTAGCCCTGAGTAAAGTGTCCTCTCAGTGCTAGGCCAGAACAAAGATGCAGACATTTGTGAGACCGGGCTGCCCTCTAAAGGCCAATGACTGTAAGCAACAAAGATAATGAGATAACCTACATCTGTCACAAGTGGAACCTACATTTGTATATATTTTGGGTGATTTAGCTTTTGTTAAATGAACACAATGTACAATCTTGCATGAGTCCGTGTCAGCTACAGAGAGAAGAGTCATGTACATATTCAAGGATTGCTTTCAAAGTCTCATTCAAAAGTGGATGGATCATACCCTTAGTTTCTGTATTAAATGATAATAAAATGTCAATAAAAATGAAGATGTCTTAAATGATTACTGTCATCATTAATTATGTCATGTACATATAGATTTAAAAACAAAAATGTCACTTTCTCGCCTCATAACTATACTCATAAATTACACAGAAGAATGCAGACATGCATCTATAGTGGAGGCTAACAGATGATTGATGGAGCCACTCATGTCATCCACCTTTGATATGATGGAAGTCCTTAGCTCATATGAAAACATTTCATCATCTAATCACTAATGTTTAATGTAATAATTGGTTAAAAGGCTTAATGGGTTCCAGAATTGAACACTGGGCCACCCGTCCTTATAAAGCTGCTAAGAATTTCATTAGTCCGTGATTTATTTTTGTCTTGTCCTATAATAAAAAGCAGAGAGAACCTCAAGCTTCATACACTTCTCTGATTCTTACAGGAAATGACAGAAACCTTTCTGGGTAAAACCACTATTGCACTATGATTGCATGACTCAGTTTCAGATAATTAATATCTTATTAATGAATAGCCATGTTAAACAGCATGTCTATATATTTAAAGTGATATATCTGAACTCACAGACTGACTTGACTTGTACATTAATCATTTCCAGCAAGCACAATACAAATGAATTTTCAAGTCATTATATGTCCACAGCTGTAATGTATGGGAGAATTGATTACGTAAGTGTGGGTTTCACCAATAGCTCATTCAGGCCTGTGATGATAAGGAGTCTGTTGAAACTAGCAAGTCATAGTGAGACAGGGATGGCTTTTGACTTCTCGGTGATTACACTCTGTAGTGTCAGAGAAGGCTTGAGTTTCCTTCTGGCAACTTCCAGCTCTTCTGGGACTATCTGCAGCAGGAGTCAAAGGAAACTGCCTGGTCTTTCAAATGAGGGTTGTATTGGTGTCAGTATAATTACAAAGGTCTTAGTTTTCTACAGACAGATAATATCAGCCATAATACCTTTAAATCAAAGAGATTCAAGTTACATGGCAGAGGAAGAGGCCAGACTGAAGTCCACTGTGGTTTGTCCCTGCTCTAGTTCTAACATTAGCTGTTTCAAATGTCACTTCCTTATTGAACGGTTGTTAAGTAAAAATAATTTGTTTTTGCAACTGTTGCAGGTTGGTTGTTGCAAGATATTCTCAGAAATAAAGTTAAAAAGTACTGAGCTGGGCCACATGGCAAAGACACAGATTTTTTTCTACTTTCTTGTTAAGAATTTGATCATTGTTATCATTTTGAACAAATATTTTTGATCTGTTCTCTAATATATGCAGAACTATACATCCTCAAAAAATTTGGTTATTTTTGGATGTTCTGAGGACATTTTGTCACTGAAAGATGCAAAACCACTATAAAGAGACACAAAACGACCATAAAGAGAAGGAAAACTACTACAAAGAGATTCAAAAAGACCACAAATAGACACAAAAAGACCATTAAGAGAAGCAAAACAACTACAAATAGACATAAAACGACCACAAAGAGATGCCAAATTATCAGATGCAAAATGACTACAAAGAGACACAAAACAACTACAAAGAGACACAAAACCACCAGACACAAAATGACCACAAACAACAAGATGAATTTGTTCTCCTTTTCACTTAGCATAACGCCCAGACTTTTATGCAGCCCCTCCTCCTTTGTAAATACCTACCTGTGTATACATTTGTGTTTGTTAATTTGACCATACACTAAAACCTGGGAATAAAAATCATATAAAAGAAATGTGGATGCATTTTATTCAAGTATCCAATATTGAGGTTAGAAAAGCCTTTGATGTTCTATTCAGGCCATCAGGGGACAGTGAAATCCTATACCTTTTGCTGTTTTCGGTTACACTAGAGTGGAAAAAATGACTGTTCTGCACAATTGTTTTTGCTTTATTAAGGGAAGCCAACTGGTCAGTTGGCAAACTGAGATACTTCTGGTCTAAAACTTCCTCATTCCTTTGGTTATATGAGGGTGTAACTAAACTTTACAAAAGTGAGTTGGCCAAGCATTACAGTGGTAGCAGGAGCTCAGCTGCCTTTCAGCTTTGAACCCCTCAGCACAGCCTCACAAACATTTAAACAGGCCTCTGTTTTTGGTTGCTACTGGAATAACAAACACCAGTGAATCAATTAGCTCATATCACTGATAGATTGTCCTCAATAAAATGGGTATCAGCCAAATAAAACTCATCAAAGCGTGAGTTGTCATGGCAGCCTGTGCAGGTGACAGTGTTTTCAGATGTGAGCTGGTGAACCCAACAAAGGCTTCACACCAGCCCAGACACTATTGATCAAGACCGCCACTTGTGGAGGCTGAATAGTCCCACAGAAACGCAGACACCAAGAGGAAATTATGCTATTATTTCTCCACAGCTCTCTGATGTAGATAACGTGAATAGGCTGGCCACTTCAACGGGATTTTGATCCACTGTACCTGTGTACACGCAGCACTCAGAATATCCAACCACCTGACCTCTTCTCTTTTTATTTAAACTGTGCTGCAGCATGAGACATGAGTGGCACGAGGGCCCCCGGGACTATGAACCCCAGTGTTTAATATGAAATAAATAAGGCATTATGAAATAAACAATGAGATTACGAACGATTACAAACAGATTACGAAATGTTATGTCACCATTCTTAGTGACAAACAAGTTCATTTTATTATAGAAATTTTTATTTCAAAATTCCCTTGTAGCCTGTTTTTATGTTTACATGGTGGCATTTTTCCCAATGACACCTTCATTCTGTCACGTTTTTTTTTTTATAATCTCCCTTTTCATTACATTAGTGCTGTCGCCAGCCATCAAACAGGCTCACTGCCAGATAGCTAGCTCCTGTTGACTAGAGTGACCACATCAACTGTCTTTCTGCTCTTCAGAGTTGTCTTTTTCTAAGAAACATCTTTAGAATCCCAATGCTGCCGAGGAATTACCTGGCTAACCAGGTAGCATGTTGGTAGCACCTTGTTCCACTACATAAAAGAGATTAGCCGCAGCAGTCACTAGATAGTTGATCCATTATTACTTTGACACTGTTGTTGCTCTAGCTGGTGGCAGTTGCTGAGCCTGCTAAGAGAGACGTGCCATTAAATAAATAAAAAAAAGGGCATTTTGAAATAAAATACTTTTCAAATTTTATTATGAAAATAAGAACCATTACTCTCTAGGAACTTTATGAAGGCAAGTCTGTTGAAGTTATGTCTTCAGGTCAAACTGAAAGCAAATAAGTGACAAAACTGAAGGTGAATTAATCCTTTATTAAATCTTTAGAGAGAAGTAATCTACAGCAGTTTGACACCAACAAGTCATTTATACAGATGACCACTGAGAGCAGTCAGACTACTGTCCTATAGAAGACTGAATATGCCTTTTACATACACATAATGCAGAGGCATACAGCAAGACTGCAACAAACAAGCATTAAATTATAGAAGTAAAAACTGTTTTTCTAAACAATATTCAGTACAATTAAGGTTGTATTTTCCATTCAATTCTCAATTTCAATCTGACAGTGTTGTGATGCCACACATCAAGGTTTGAAAGGTGTGAATTTGCTGGCTCTTGATCTCTCTGCTGACTTATTTGGATAAACACTGGTAGAGAGGGTAAAGGGAGTTCTCTTTAAGGCAGAAAACTCAGGGACTCCACACAGCAAAGACAAACATTGACAGCAACATGTATACATCTCAATTTCAGATGACCTGGTAAGAGCAATGTGTGGAATGATGAAGGCTCAACAAAAGAAATGTGCATGTACACACACACACACACACACACACACAAATTATAACATTTCCACCGCAAGCTGGATAAGAGTTCAGAGCTGTGGATATTTTCAAACCCTGGTTGTGTGCCAATTTAAATCTGTCTTACTAAAGTCAATTTCAGTCTGTATGCCATCCATACACTGGGGGTGAATGAGAAATGTATGAAGTTCGGGGTTGGACGAAGGATTAGGGCCACCATCAGGTGCTTCCGCAGAGGGACATCGATCCTTACCCACCACAGTATTTCAGGTTACGGGCCAGGACGTCACAAACAACCCCAACACACACATACTCAGCAGTAGAGTGTGTGTGTTGGTGCTCCTCTGAGAAGGACACACTGGTGGAGCCCAGTAGAAATACCAGCAGAGTAACCCCGCTGTTCAGCAGGCTGCCCTCATATGAAACTACCTTAGCCAGAGATAGAGACTCATACATCCTCGGCTCTGAGTTCTTTCAGTCACCTCTTAGCTCCCAGCGAGCCTAAACGAGTGCTTTCGCCGATTCAGACGCTGTTGTGTGCCACGGTGTTGGGTTTGTCCTGAGAAACAACTGCCCTGTAAACTGAGCAGCTGAAGGTGAGGCTGAGCTTAAAGGTTGACTGAGAACTAAGAAGAGAGGAGTTGGTAAGAGAGTCTAATATGAGAGCAGCCCACTAAACGAGCAGGGTTTAACCTCAGCAGCCAGCCTGGGTGATGTCTCCACCGGAGCTCTTGGTCACCTCCAAAGTGGTAAAGATCTAAAAGGATAAAGGAGAAACACACATCAGGCAGTGAAGCTTTATTATGCAGATTTCTATGCGCAAGTTTCAGAACACACATTTAAACTTTTTATAAAGGCTGTCTGGAACTAAACAAATATAAAATACAAAACTCATTCGTTTTTAAGTGAATACTGCGGTTTGGTGTTTAAAACCATAGTTCCATAAAAGAATACTAAACTTTGACATGGGTATAACATGGTTAAATTAACAGTGCCCTGCATTCATTTCAAAATGAAGATATGTGGGCAAAACTTTGTTACAAAATGGAAATGCAAGAAATGTAAAACATCAAACAAGAGGCAATTGAGCGGCTTAAAGTGCTGTAATTATCACCATCCTACATTAACATAATGAATGTGTAATGCTGAGATCTTTAAGCTAATTAATGCACATCATGTATCATGGTAGACAGAACAAAAAAAAAGAAATTAAAATAGATAATATTCAAAATTGAACATGATTAATAACAGTCTTCCACTACAAACAGACATGTTAATACTTTAAGCTGTTGCTTGGCTGCCCTGTTTTATTTATTCTGATCAAATCTGTGTCTGGCACAGCAAGATCATTCACACAGAATTAGACTTAAAAACTAGCCAAGTGAGGGAGCAGGAAATACTTCAGCATGATTTTTTTGTTTTCATGGTTTTGTACTTGTTATATATGGACCCAAGAGCAGCCTGCAATGTACAGACAGGACATCTACAAACACACAAAGCTTTCTGTTGAGTTCAACATGTTTGTTGAAAACAAAAACATTTTTACATTTTGTACAGCATTTTGTAATTTCCTGTTTGTTCTTACTGGTTAGTCAACTGAATACTATTGCAACATGCTGTAAAAAAACTGCAATGTTTTGTTACTGTACTGTAAAATCTTTGATAGGTTTTGGAGCCAGATATTTTAGACTGTAGTGGTGAGCCAGTCTTAATTGTGCTCTAAGATTAGTCTAATGCAGTTTCACAAAAATAAACATTGACTTCATTTAAGCCTAAAAAGTGAGTGTATTTACAAGCGCACTAGTATTCTGGTGTGGAGCCTTATCCTCCTTTGGATCATATTTACATGGAACTTGAGAAACCTGAGGCCTGTACTACGAAGCAAGTTCAACATACCCAGGATATCTTTTCGTTATCTGGCTTCACTAAGCCTAACAACCGCGATCACGCTAAGTGGTCACATGACGGTGGTTATTAACTCGATAAGTCAACCCAGAGTTTCCTAATCTAGCTATGAGCACGTTCACATACAAGAGGCGGGGTATGCAGAATATGACCAATCGCAAACATGACAAGTGTACTGGCAGCAGAGCGGCATATTTTACCAACAAAGAGCAAACTCTAAGATTATTTTAGCCTTATTCTTTCAGTTGCAACCCCTGCAGTGTAATGCTGTGTTCCCACCAAAAGCAAAGCCTTGCTTTACTCATGCAAGTTTGACCGCTGGACCATTTCTGAACAAATAAACACAACACGCGAAAATTCGCCCTTCTGGGTTCATAACAGAAGGCGCACACAGCTCCTCTGTGAATTTCACCGCCTTCTCTAGGAACTGCGTCTGGATGACGGCTGCTTCAGGCTGACCAGTGCCAGGATTTACTACACCGGTTTGAAACAAAAATAAACAGATTTTGCTGTGATTTAATTGCAATAAACTGATCAAAAGGCTGCCGAAATAACTACATCATGATGCCAATTCGTAAAAAGTCATGCTTTGTCAGGTCTGTCCGCAAGACGACAAGCCAATACAGACCTGCCAACCTTGAAGAAAACATTTCAGCTCATGTACATCTGTACAGCCGTATTGCTTGGCAGTTTGGCTACCAGTGAACATCTTTTTAAATAATGGTCCAGCATGGTCTGCTACAGATAATGGCAAATTGTGCTCAACGATGAAGTTTGTGAACAGTGTCTCTGCCCGGATTGGGTGCAAATCCTGTTCTCTGAAAAATGTGTTGATCTGAGGGACTGACGTCATTATGTTTTTCATTTTCTTATGTTTGGTCCCTTCCATATGGTGTCTGCAGTCTGAAAAAGTGTGTGTGTGTGTGTGTGTGGGGTTATTTATTATATTATTACTTCTTTTTATCCATTACGGTCATATTCCTATTTTCAGAAAATATGACTCAACACATCTCTCCCTCATAACATCTTATGTTTTCATTCTGGGGATATACCTGAATATATAGCTAGTATTGTCATTTTTGTTGTAATTTTATCTCTTTTAATTCACAACACACAATACATAAACATTGCTCTGAAAATGCATATCATTCGATGTCTATTATTAAATGCTGATCCTTGATGTCTGATGTCAATATCAGTATTGCAGACTGTGCAGAACGCATGGTGGGGAAGTCTGGAGATACGGAGGCATGGCCATCTCTCCCAGTAACTTTCTAGGAATTTCTGTGGCGCGTGCACTTGTTTTTCTTTTCAGCCGGGGCTGCCATGATCTGCTCCTCTCATTACGATTACGGGTTTGGTTGCAATAATTAACATTACGAATACTATGAAAAGTCATAGTAACCATCTGAGATGAATGGTGACCAAGCAAGCTAGCTTTCAAATACGTACGTAACGTTAGGCTAACATTAACTTAACTCAATTCACAACGTGACCCCCCCCCCAGCCAGATGGAGTGAGGAGGGGGACCGAGAGGGATAAAATCAAGGCCGAGAGTGTTGCTGTCGATGTGCAGATCCAAGCTACGGTCTCTTGAAATGACAATATGCATTTGTTAATCAAATCAAGGCAACGGCAACGAATCCGGCGCTATTATTAGTCGAACTCATTTTCATCTTTTACTTTTTGACAGGCTAGATGCTCGTTGGCGTATTGTTAGACTCGAGTATTGCACAATTGGACAAACAAAAACGGCGTCACCAGCTTTTTGCGTACTTTAGAGAGATAAATCATACCAGAGTACTTTAATGTCAAAGTGCGTACTTGCTACGCAAAATGCGTACAGGTTGGCAGGTCTGCCAATAACTTTTAAAATGCCCGTTTTCTGAATGGAGTTCAGATTGATCAGGGCTAGTGACTTGGTTCGTGACTATTCTGGTACAAACTCTTAGTAGCCTAGCTTAAAACGTAAACATAAGGCACATGTTTTACGTCCGTTAAGTTTCACCATCCACTTGGTTCAGCCACAAGGAACATACTACATACAGCCCAGTCCTACAAAATTGTTACAGGCAATTATAACATTGAGAATTGAGTTTTAAATTTCCAATTTAGTTTTCTGCATTGAGACATAATCATTCAAAAGAGAATTGCGATGCATCCAAGAATTGATTTTTTCCACACCTCTATTACTCAGTCAGCCATGTTTTTTAGTTTGAAAAAAGTCTTAATTTAACCCAGTATTCATAGCAAATTAGACTACTTCAGATAGTCAAGAACTGAACAGCTTTGTGCAACTGACTATTAGTTTGATCTAAGCCATTGTCAAAGTCTCTCTCCGGCCCCAGAACTCAACTTGAGTCATCATTTGACTGTTTGTAAGCTAGAATTTGACAAAAGAGAACACAGTGAACCAAACCAGACTGCAGAACACTATAGGGTGGAGGGTATAAAATAAAATTAAAAAAACCTTTGATCAAATTCTGGCATATAATGACAGAGTTGACTTCTTACCTCAGCACAGGTTGGGTGGATGCCGATGGTGCCGTCTAGCTGCTCCTTGGTGGCACCACATTTCATGGCTGCACCGAAGCCCTGCGTCACCTCTCCAGCATTTGGACCCAGATAGTGGAACCCAATGACTCGATCCTACAGTGTGACAAAACACGATCATTCATGTGCCACAACAAGGGGTACAAGTTGCTGGTTGCTACGGGCTCAGAACTGATACAACTGTGTAATAGTAATAATCTTACGCTGTCCAGTTTATTGCAGATGATCTTGGCATAGCATTTGTTGTTGTCTCTGCCGGGCACAGTGAACTCCAGAGGCCAGAACAAACTGTGGTACACCTGAACATAGAGACCAGAAACACAGTGATGGCCTGTTACAGTGTGAACACCAACCAGCCGCATTATATAAGAATAACATCAGTTCAACATCAGTCCCATTAATTATACTTAGGTAGGCAGGTTTTTAAATTATTATTTGATACATCCAATAACAAATCTATACCATGTCTGCAATTTGTTCTAAACCTTAAACATTAAAAATAAAGAGGAAGTTAAGTCTGTCTGGGTGTAATGAAGAGCTCATATTACTGTAAATTTTCTGGGTGGCACACCGATCAATTGGCATGCACATACAAGTAGAAGTAAAGATTAGTAAATTGTAACAGGCACAGGTTTCTAGCAGCAACTTCAGGGAAACTGCAGACAAAACTAATCTGACTGCATGAATTCTTTAACTGGTCAATGGCAACACACACCTCAGCTTGCATGAAAGCATAGAAGTTCACAAACATGACCAATTAGGTCAGCTATGCACAGAATTTAGAGACAAGCAAGAAGTTTGAAATTAAGCAGAAATACTGCAAATATGTTCCTAGCCAAGTCTACTCATCTAAGAGTATTACATGTCTTCATTGATTACAAAGTAGAACTCTTGTCTTAGAGATTGAACACTTGACTCCAGCCTGTCACAAGGTTCACAGTCAGGTGTCCAGATATCTAATAAATTATTCAGATGACTGTGAATGTGTTTGTTACCTCAATGTTGTCCTTCCCATAGAGCTCAGTGGCCCTCTCCTCCGACAGACCACAGGCACCGTACTCCAGTGGGGTGAAGACAGTGGTGGGAACGTTGACATAGTCACACTGCACAAAGACAATTAATTACTGTTTGTTATATAAAACCTCCTGCTGTCACATGTCACACAATATAGTAGTTCCTACTTTTCTTAACAATATTGCCTATAAAAGGTACATTTATTAGTCATTCTTCAACACAGGGCTGCACAATGAAATTAAAGTTATAGCCCATTTCACACTACACACACAGAAAACGCATACAAAAAACCCAAGATCAGAATAGAATAAAAACAATATAAAAAGTAGTTATATACATATATTATACAGGTAGGTAGGTAGGTAGTGGTATGGTAATGTGCAAAACCAGCATAACAGAAAGTTCCATGTCATTTATTTGTGGTGGAGTTGAGGAGTCTCACAGCCTGAGGAAAGAAGCTGCTCTGCAGTCTGGTGGTACGACAGCAGATACTTCTGTATCGCTTGCCAGACAGCAGCAGGGTGAACAGGCTGTGGCTGGGGTGGGTATTGTCTTTTAGTATCCTTTGGGCACCTAACCTCTCCGATATCACTGATGCTCAATGTGATGAAATTAATATCGCATCAGAAAAAAAGTATACACCCTCCTTGCATTTTTCATGTTTTATAACTTTTAATCTCAGTGGCTTAATTAGGTTTTTGACAATACACAACAGAAAAAGACTAATTTCAGACTGAAAACTAATTCTACAATCTAAATTAAGTGCAAATAAAAAAGGCACAAAAATGTTCAAATTTGCAAAATATTCTTTTACTGTGGCAAACCTAAATCATCACTAATGCAGCCAATTGTTTTAAAATGTGACAAAATCAGTTTAATGGAGAACACCTGTGTGACAAGTTGGACTTCACTATTAAATTCCCAATTGGGGGTAAACAATTCTATTATACAAATCAATTCTCTATTTCTTTTGATGCATCACACTTTTTTCATGACCACATTAACAAGAGCATCTGTTAATTACAGACTGAGTTTTACTGTTTATGCAGTAAATGGTGATGGTATATGTATCTGTATCTAAACTTTATTGTAAGCAGCTCTGAGGGTGATACAAGTTTCCTCCTTATTGTTAACATGTTAAAAATCTAACATGCTAACTGGTCTACAGCGTAAGCGTCTCTTAACGCCGATGTACCTTGAGTTTTGACCCCTTGTAGAGGCGTCGTGCCAGCAGCTTGCCAGCCTGGATGGCCACAGGTGTCAGCTCCCATTTGCCTTCCAAAATGTCTCCAATGGCGTAGATGTGGGGCACATTGGTCTGCTCTTCATCGTTCACTGGAATTTTTCCATTCCTGAAGGATGTTACAGAGAGGTCAGTGAGGAAGAACAAACCATACTTCATTTAATTTGTGCTTTTCTTGTAGAGTAACATTACATTTATTTTTGGGAAACAGTCTGAAAGGACCAATTCTGATTAATAATCTTTGCTCAATGTTAGTATTTATTCCAACTTATTCTAAATATCTTGGGTATCTACAGGTAAACAAGATATCTGACCAAAGAAACAACAATACAACATCTCTATAAATGCAGCAGAGAGCCATCTATCCATCACAAGACAGAAATCAAATTAAGTGGGTCTTAGGTTATGTTGGGCAGAATGGAGAAACAACT
The DNA here is from genome assembly GCA_005408345.1 of Macquaria australasica. NCBI lineage: Eukaryota > Metazoa > Chordata > Actinopteri > Centrarchiformes > Percichthyidae > Macquaria > Macquaria australasica. The sequence goes on from SEMN01001303.1 coordinate 56,257, forward strand.
CTCGTAGCAAATATATAAGCCATGTTATATTCTACACTGTAAAGCAGCAGAACAAGCAAACCTGCTGATGGCTCCTGAACCCAGTGGCCCTCTAGCTATGTGTTGGCTTCATCGGCATATGACTCACAGAGCGCTCTTTTAAGCAGGCCTCATGCTGTCTTAATCCCTCATAGAACCATTCAGTCATTCACAAAATAGTGGAAAGACAACATCCTCAAAGAAAAGGCTACATTTTCTATGCTTGTAATATTGGAATAAATAATCAATTGCAAAATATACAGCTTTATAAGATTGTTTTAGCTCTAGTTTTCACTTCAGCTCTGAAATTATAAATGGGCATAAAAAAACGGACAACAGGAAATGTGAACAATTGATGAAAGACATCAACCCAAATTGAGTCTAATCAAATAAGTGCAGTCAATGCAACATAATGACACCAGCACGGAAAGCTCTTACATTTAGATAATTTATTTTACACCATGAAAAAGCTGCTGATACACTGTACAGGGGCTTTCTTTTCATGGTAACAAGTCACCCCTCCTCTCTCCCTACCAAATCCCCCAACGCACTCACATACCACCCCTGCAGAGGGCCATGGGATGGCAATAACTGCTGAATCACCATGACTGTACCACAAGTCTTAAAGGCACAGGCTGCCCGCCCCATGTAATGGGATGGACGTATGTAGAAAAATTAGATAATAAAACTTACTTGGGGTTGACTTTGACCCCTGCCTTGTCCAGGCCAATTTTGTCTGTGCATGCGTCTCGGCCCACTGCTATCAACACCTGAAGATCAAGGAAATGGCTTGTTTAGTTTAAAGGAATGTCATTCATACAGGGAAGCTGCTGTTATTTTATTTACACAACAATGGCTAAATATAGGCTTTAGACAAAATTCAAGTAGTAAAAACTAGAGAAAAGAAAAGGGCACTGCAACAGATGAATGTCTTCATTGGTTTAAACTGATTATTTCAACTCTGTGTGACAGCTGAACATGGCAGCTTTCTTGCTATTTGAGAGTGGTACCAAAACCTGATGGTTAGCTTTGATTTTTAATGTAAAGACTTAACAGGTCAAATTACATCAGAGTCTGAAACATACTGGTCAGATAGAAACATCACATCTACATTTGACCAGGTACAGCCAATAAAAATAGACCCTGAAGCAACGTTTTTGAAATAATTAAAATTAAAATAATGAATCAAAAATTACATAGTCACATGAATATATTGTGTAAAATCCATAAATAAACAATACTGAAATTATTAAAATTCAAGTCAATTGTATTAGTTATTGCATAACTTCTTTTCATCATAACAGAGTTAGCGGTTCATTTTGTTACATATTAGAAATCTTTATTTTAAAATACCCTTTTTCAAAAGTCAGTTTTTATTTCATAATGTCATTTTTTCCATGTAGTGGTGTCACTGCCCTCTTAAAGAAACATTAAGCAAGTATTTTGGCTTAAAATAACAGCTTCAAAATCATTCTGATGGTACACTGACTAATAGGGAGAATGGCGGCTCTTCCATTCATTCATACATCATGGCAGAGGCAAAGAGACTGAAGAGGACGTTGACAGAGAAAGCTAAGAAGAAAAAAAGAGCGTGACCGAGCAAGAGGCTGGAGAAGCGTATATCTTGGAGTGGCTTTTAGTCTTTGGCGAAAGCTTTGCGAAATAATGCAAGACAAGACAGACGTCGAGCTGGCCTTCTTGCTGTTGGGCTAGTAAGGAATATTAGCTGGCTTCCTTGTGTTGTTGATGTTTGGCTGTTAGCAACGTTGTCAACTCGCTGGTTTTTGATCATAAGCCAAGTCAGCCAACCAAATCCAAATCAGCTCGTCAACAAATATACACGTACCGCTGTCCATGAGGGTGAATTGCACTCCGAAAGCTGCAGGGGTGCCAAGTCGCAAAAAAAAAACAAAAAAAAAAAAAACAATTCTTGCATAATGTTGCTTTAAGCAAGCAAGCTCAATAACTGCTACCAGATTTAGCCAGTTAGCACCTATTAGAGCAACAACAATGTCAAAGTAATTCTGAATCAACCATCTAGCTGCTGCTATAAAGAAACAGTACGCAGACATAGAAACTAACATCGTCTTTTATTCGTTTACCTTAACAAGGCTGCACATGCTACCTACCAGATGGTTAATGGCAGCAGCTAACATTAGCTTCTTAACTCTAAAGATGTTACTCAGAGAAAGACGCACAACTCTGAAGATCAAAAAGACAGTCTTTCTCTGTGGTCGCTCTAGCCAACAGGTGCTAGCTAACAATGCTAACACTGGTAATAATCTAAATTTACAAGCTGGTCTAGCTAGTTTTTAGCTAGTATTTAGTATTAGAGGTTTAGTTACTGTGTCGGTGCACTGTGTTTATTTACAGAAGATGCCTCTATTTGGTTGATTCTGAATAATGTTAGCATTGTTGTTGCTCAAGATAACAGGAGCTAATTGGCTAAATTTGGTCTTAAGAGAGGCAGCAGGTACATGATTGGCTGAAAGGTGAAAAATGACACAAAATAAAAAAGTGACATGAAATTAAACACGACATAAAATGATAGTGTTATGGGAAAAATGCCATTATAAAAAAAAACAGACTTTTGAAAAAGGGCATTTTGAAGTAAAAATGTTTATTTAAATAAAGATTAATTATTAAATAACGTTTAAAGATCAATAGTTGTAATAATGTCTTCAGTTATTTCACAAATTGTTGGTTTTATATTTTAAAGTTTTTTCATGTGATTATTTCATGATGTGTTTTTTATTTATGTAATATTGAACACTTTGGGATTCCATACAAAACTGTCCCAGAAAGAAACATTACAAATAACTTCCATGATATTCTACAATAGTAACACCAGTAACAGACGGGAAAGTTAAAGGAAGGATGAACTGATTAGTACGTACAGTGTTGTACTCTGCCTCGATGATCTCATCGGTTTCTGTGGACTTGGCTGTCACCTTCAGCCTACCAGGAGTGCCTGCTTCCAGCTCCTCTACCTGACACACACAGACACAGGAAAGTCAGAGAGAAAGAAATCTTTGTGCTTCTGTGAAATGTCTGTCTGAGAGATAAAACTTATGCAAGATGGTACGACAATAAATCTGGTGCTGTACAATTACACACAGATCAAAGTCTGCTGGCTACCTGTTGCTACCAATGGACTTAAGTAAGCTGAAATTGTTTAAAAATCTAAATCTTTCTTAGAACTGTCATTAAAAAATTTGACTTGAAGTATATGCTGTAATTTGGATGGGTTATACCCATGTCTACTGCAGCTAGCCATTTGCAAACATGCTTTACTTTGACAGATAGTATTTTAGCAGCACTTTCACTTATCGGTCTAGTTAACACTCACCTTTACTGGGACATATTTGCGGAGGAACTTGACACCGTGCTCCTCCATGTGCTCTCCGGCACGGTTGGCCATGTCCTGGTCGAAGCCCCTCAGCAGGATGGACCGGACCATGATGGTGACATCCAGCCCCAGGCCAGCAAGGAAACCACCACACTCCAGAGCCACGTATGATGCTCCGATCACAAGGGTCTTTCCCGGACAGTAAGACAACGAGAAGAGGTCGTCACTGGTGGACAAAACACAGACAGACACAGAGGAGATCAAACAGAGCGGGGGTAAAACATGCTTCTCAAACATTTGCTTCTCAAATGTCCACTTGCTTCGAAGCAATTTCTGGTTAAAAATAATAATAATGTTGATTTCTGATGCATTTTCCAAGTACAACACATGCTGCTGTTGCTTGAAAACAAAATTTGAATTTCAGTCTTAACCCTGTCCACACCTTCCTGCCATAACATTTCCACAGTGACAATCCTCTCTCCACACTACAGGGTTTATCCTGCAAACAATAAATATGCCTAAATATACAAAACACTATAGGACACAACAAGCTTTGGTTTGAGGCTTTGTGGGACTAAGTGGGCAGCATGCGACCATTTGTAGGTTGTTAAAACAGCAGCATAATCATCAAAGACACCCGAGGATAATCTTACACAACATTTAGACAGCTGGGAGATTAATGGATGCCCTTAGGTAAAGCCACCTGTGGAGGATACAAGCGTCCAGATCATTAAAGGGTGTGTTTGTGTTGTCAGAGATCACACACTATGGGGTGAGACACTTCTTCAAACATCTGCTGAACACACCTTCTGGTCTAAAAATAAGCTATGGATGGGGCTTTCAGTAACACAACATGTCATTAGATTGGGCTGGTGGTGTAAGAGCCACCATCTAACTGGCATTGTGCTTTTACCTGGTGATGCAGTACTCCTTGTCTCCAGGGATGCCCAGGTAGCGTGGCCTCTCACCTGTAGCTAAGACAAATTTATCTGCTGTGTAAAATGTCTCCTTCCCTCGTTTGTTTGTTGCCTGTCAGAAAACACAAACAGAAGCTCTGAGATATTCTTGAAGCGGGCGCTACAAGGAACTGACTTGACTGACTTGTCAAGCAGCGTATTTTTGTCAATAATGTGCAAGGTGTTTTGAAACATCTTCCATTTGCTTTGGGTGCAGCTAGTCATGTGATCACAATTATAAAGAGACAACAACAATGCTGAAAGGCAACCAAAAAGGGAGTCTAAATCTTTAGCAGACTGTTCAAGACAAACAAAATTAAAAAAAAAAAAAAAAAAAATTAAAAGCAGAATCACAATTGTCCAATTGAGGAGGGAAGATCTTATTCTATGTCAAAATAAAAAGTTGCATATTGTAGTTCTATAGTATAGAAAATGCTGTTTGTCAAGTATCCTAAAACTGGAACTAACCCAGCAATCCCAGTTAAACTTTTGTACGAATACAGTGAAGGTTACTTTTTTTATCACAAGTACTCGTTTACCTTGATTTTGTGTGGTTCAATGAACTCTGCATAGGCATTGACATAGTTGACATTCTTGTCTCTCAGTGCCACCCTGTAGCCCCAGTTCAATGAGCCAATGTAGTTGTTCACCGCCGTCTTCATCGTCTCCCAGTTGTGTTTTACTAAGTACAGACAGACAGACATCCATCAGTGGAATCAGTGGAATGACAACAAGTGACTTGTCAGGGCTTGCCTTTTGATTTACCGCAGCAAGCCGGTGCAATGTCCCCCCTTCGTGACCTCCTGGGTCGGTGCTCCGAGCCCTCACCTGTCTCGTCAAACTCCCAGCCGAACTTGCGTGCATCCTGCATGGCCGTGCCCAGCAAGGCCGTCTGGTGCATCAACTTCTTGGGAATGCAGCCCACGTTCACACAAGTTCCACCGAGACCTGATCACCACAGCAGAACACATTAACACATGGAAATGGTCAGTTAATAAATACTGCATCACATACATCTAACTAGGTATCCTAAAGTGGAAGTATCTTACCCCAGGTGGTTCCCTTTGGTGTAGGCACAACATAGTCCAGTACCATGGCCTTCTTCCCCAATATAACAGCTTCCTATTTTGTCAACAGAGCCAATGTTACTGCAACACTACTGTAAGTTACTAATACGTTTATGCAGTCTGTGCGCAACAGTTAACACTTGTACATAGAGACCTTCTTCCCTACAGGAACTGAACAACCAGTAACTTGGGGATGTAGCCATTATAACAGCTTTAGGTTCCACTGTACTCCCCCTCCACTGGGGGCAATTTCCTGAACCTAAATTTCGGCACTGCTCAGGATGAGGTACTAAATCCAAGTTCCAGGTACTCTCGGAGAAGGAATGAAACAACTGGGGTCCAGTACCATGGCCTTCTTCCCCAATATAGCAACTTCCTATTTTGTCAACAGAGCCAATGTTACTGCAACATTACTGTAATTTACTAATACGTTATGCAGTCTGTGAGCAAGTGGAAACAGTTAATGGCTCAAACTGTGGTTACTGATTACAGCATTACAACATCAGCTTCAGTTTTTAAGTTTAGTGCTCACCACAAAATTGCACAACAGAGTAACATCCACTACAATAATGCTTTGACAGGCAACTCTGGGAATGTCACTTAATTCTGTCACCTTTGAGCAGGCCAGGCCTCCAGATCCTCCTCCAATGACGATCAGGTCATAGTCATAAGCTTCATTTTCTCCGGTCAGTAGCTGCTGCAGGCTGCCATCTTTATGAGCCTGACAGAAACAACACAATGTTGTATCAATACAGCACGTATATATGTTGATCATCAGTGTTGGGCATTACTTTCTAAATGTAATATATTACATACGTATCGCCCATTTACAATGACAACAGTGTGATGATATAGAACAATTAAATAGCCTAGACCTTTTTAAATAAACAAATAGCCTTGGACACAGGGATGGGCAGGCAGACATAGAATCAAAGTCTAATAAGTTATGCAGCTGCATATCATCACTACATGATCAACAGTGATGCTTGTTGATCATGTAGTGATGATATGCGGCTGCACTGTCCAGCAAAAAATTAGAATTAAGTCAAGAATGTTTGCAGAAGATGGAGAATGCATGTTAGGTATGCCCTAAAACCTGACCGACACACTGCCGGTTTGGTGTGGTTTATTTCAATTAGGCACATAAAAACAGCGCATGCCACTAATGCGAACTTGATTGAACGGCTCCATGCCGCACATGTCAACAAATGACCACGTATACCAACAGCATGATAAACAATACAGACCAGTTAACACTTGTACATAGAGACCTTCTTCCCTACAGGAACTGAACAACCAGTAACTTGGGGATGTAGCCATTATAACAGCTATAGGTTCCACTGTACTCCCCCTCCACTGGGGGCAATTTCCTGAACCTAAATTTCGGCACTGCTCAGGATGAGGTACTAAATCCAAGTTCCAGGTACTCTCGGAGAAGGAATGAAACAACTGAGGTCTGTACTACAAAGCAGGATTTGGGGTTAGAGAGGTAACTTCAGGTTTAACCATGGGTTTTCAGGGTTACGACGCTGGTTCACTTCTTACTGGGGTAAATCGCCATGGTAACTTATGCTGCACTCCCAACCTGCTCCAGAGCAGTGCAGCTTGGTGCAGCTCGGTGCACGGATTGTGAGGGGAACTCTTTTTATATGAGAGAGTTTCTCATCAGAGGGACTGACTTATCTGTGTCAGCTTCTTGCAAGAAATGTCAAAGCCATTTCATTGTGCTTTTGTATACCGATACCCTACAACAGAGACTGCTTGAAACACTGAAGTATTTTACTTGTTGTATTTATAAGATATGAATGTATTTACCGCTTTGAATTATGTTTTTATATTTATTTTTTATTTGCTCCCAAGTCCGTTTGACACCGCTGGTGCTGCAGCTGAAAGAATAAGGATACAATTGGCATACACATCATAAGAATATATCTAAGCAATACATTCATTTAATGTAATACTACTGATGAGGCAGTGATATTATCAGCCTGTTAATTTATGCATTCACAGTCTGATTTTTTGCCAGCTGTCTTTCCTGCATTTGGCAGCTGCAGTTGTGTTTCTTTTACCCTGGATGATGTGTTAAAATTCTTTTTCTTTAAAATTATAGTTTGCTCTTCATTTGTAAAGTATGCCGCTCTGCTGCCAGTACACTTGTCATGTTTGTGATTGGTCATATGCTGCAAACACCGCCCCTTTTATGTGAACGCACTCATGGCTAGATTGGGAAACCTTGGGTTGACTTACTGAGTTGATAACCAGCGTCATGTGACCGCTTAGCATGATCGCGGTTGTTAGGCTTAGTGAAGCCAGATAACGAAAGGATATCCTGGGCATGTTGAACTTGCTTCGTAGTACAGGCCTCAGGTTTGCAACACAGCAAACACCAAAATTGATAACATAAGACATGTGTTTAGGTAACCACTGCAAGGATCAGAAGACCCAACATGTGTGTTATGCTGCAATGTTCTGCATTTGTCCATGTAAACTGCAGATTGGGTGCACAATGTGGGGGAGTATGTTTAAAGTTTAATTACAGTTCACAGTAACTTTCGGGTAGTGTTGGTATTTTCGAAATCATGTAACGTTTCCAGTAGTGAGCTATTTTTCCACTTAGTGGCAGCATGACTAAATGCTACATTTTCTCTTGAAAAAAAGGTTTCCCGTCATCTTTGATTTTAAAGGTGCAGAGAGAGCGGGACCGGCAGCTGTAAGTCTGTCCCGAGGGACGCACCCAGCCCTGGATAGCTGGTCAATTTAACAATACAGACGTTTAAAAGTCACCACATGTAAATGGGGAAAAAAATAAAAAAATAAAAAAATTCAGCATTAGCGGCACTTTCTCATTGCTGTCTGTCCTACAACACACTGTGCACTTCATGAGTCATTTTTATGCAAATAAAAAAAACTACTAGGTTGAGCTTCAAATGTCACCTGTACACAGTTTCTGGCATCTGAACAAGCCACTTGACTAACATTTCATGTCAATCATGTATTGAAGAGATATACAACATTTACAGTGATGTATAACACAAGATTTTGAGCACCAAAGAACAAAATCCCTTCAAGACATTCAATTAAATACATATTCGTTCCTCACCTGCATTGTTTTGTCACAGCCGCCAATGTGCGTCTTGTTGATGAAGACATTAGGAACAGTTTTCTGTCCGGTCATCTCGAGCAACATCTCCTGGTAGTTGGTTCCATCCTCTGGACAGAAGAGTTTATGTTGTTTAAGTGCAAGTTCATAGGGCCATTGTATAATCTAGACTACCATCTCTTGTTATGATGTGGGTGCAATGTTATATCAGTTGCTGGCCACCAGTTGTCCCAGAAAAACATGTTGATGCCAACAGCTGGTCAAAGTCATACACTCCACTAAACAGTGGAAATACTCCTTTCTGCCTTAGCAGCAAGATATAAATTTGTCTTACAAAATGTACATGTTTTGAACTTGATCTTTAATTTTATATATGTTGTCAAGTTTCTTCTTGCAGGTAAACTTTGCAACTGCAGCTGTTTCCCAATATTAAAATATTGTCAATCTAGCTGAAATTACTGGCCCAATGTGTAAGTGCAACATACTGATAAGCAATTTCCTTAGCAGAAGCTGTGGTGGCTATACATTCTGATCAGTCATGTTCTTAATGGTGATTACATTTGTCAATCAATCACTGATTAATCATCAACATCCCTACATACTACCTTCAACATACAGTTTAGACTGTGACAGAAATAACTGGCAACTCTGGCAAGACACAGCAGATTGGAGTTTAGAGATATGGTACGAGGCCAAGATGTCTTCAGCGAGTGACTCAGCACGTTTTGTGCTGCTGCAACGGAAGACCGCAGCACAGTCTGGGGTAATGCAACATCCCTACTCTATCATGGAAGACAATTTTCAAATGCGTTGGCAGAAAGTTGTGTGGAATCAAACTCAACCATGACAATGCATTTCATATTTACTTCATATCAAATTAAGCTAAGGTGAAGTCAGCAAATTGACAACACAGGTGAAAAAAAACTTTCATGAAATGACAAAGCAAAAACTAAGTAAAATAGACAGAATTACTACACAGAAAATAAGGGACATATACATTTTGGAAGACAGGCATAGTGTGCAGGGTAAACACCTAATATATAAAACAGCATTTAAAACAATTAATAAACATGAACACTTTAAATGATTAGAGTACAAGCAGAGATGCAAACATATTTCTGACTGCCGCCCCTCTGACATTATCCACCAACTGTGGCCCAGATTATGACTTCTCCTATGAAGACATATTTTGTATTATTACAACTGTGTTTTACTATATTGTTATTCATTATCCGTTTGTCCAGCAGTCTCCACTTATGGGTGGTAGCTATAGTTGTTGACAAATACATTAATGAAAACTTATATGTCGGACTTACAACTACATCGTGGTCTGTTATCAAACATTTATTCAGTGTTCACATACTGCTTATAAATGTTACATTTGTGGGGTAACGTGTTACTAATGTATCAGACTGTCTTGAGTTGTTTAAACTGTACAGAATAGAAAAATGCAGACTTAAGATGTTGCTAATTTCAGCATCATAAAATCGAGAACATTGAACCAAACCATCTCTTTGTACAACATTCAGTCCTGCATGGACCCTACACTACTGTGTACCACAGTAGGTTTTGATAAATAGGAAACACTGGGCTGAACTTTCACTTGCTTTCATTATCCATTAAGTTTAATGTTGTTGTATTTTTTTGCTAATCTAAGTGTTAGCCTGCTTCTCCAACCTGCCATTGAACTTTGCAACAAATTTCGTGAGACATTAACTGAACAAAGTGTCTCCATCTTACCTATTAGGTCCAACTCCACCACATTACACTCCACTTTCAGCTCTTTGAACAAGTCTTTCACCTACAAAAGGACATAGATGTGAAAAATGATGTCTCATTGTCTTCAATCACATGGTACCTATTCTCCAAATACACACCACCAGTAAAACAGGAAACACCTGTCACTGAAATACGCCATCAGCCGATTAAATTAGTGCGCAAAAACATGCGTTTGTGTTAATAAAATCTCATAACATAATCCTGTTAATTGTTAGCTAACCCCCTCTGTGTGTAACTTATGTTGGCGGAAGACAGAATTTTGCTACAAGAAACCAAATTATGCAACTGTGAGTGGGGACGTTCATACTTGAGGTCTAATCAGGTGTAAAGTTAGCTGTGAGCTATAAACTATGGAACCAACTTTGTTCAGGAGTGCGACTACTTTCAGATAAGCGGCTGACACTTTTGGGACTTAACTTTACAATACTTGATAATATCTAACGCTTACGCTAATTCTATTGAACGTTTTGACGTTAACTGTTTGTGTGATTTAGCTGATTTACAGCAACAAACTTTGCATTCAGCCACCAACGAATCGAAGTCGCTGGCTGCGTTAACTAACAAGGACAAGCCAGCAATTAGACCAAGCCCGTGTTCTTCGCGGTAGCAGATGGAAGTTTCCGACCGGCGTAAGCAAGCCTAAATAAATACCTTAACGTTACCTTGACACAATACGGACAGTAGCTTTTGCTGAAAACCACCACTTGAGTGGAGTCAATAAGTAGCTGTATCCGAGATTTGAGTTCATTCTTCCCGCTGTCACTCTCGATGGGAGGCATTTTCAAGGTATTTCCGTCTGCCGCCGGCGCAGGGTACGCTTGGATAGACGGCTGACTAGAGAATGAGGGGAAAACGCAGTTAAACCGCACCAACTCTGTCTCAGTAAATGTACGAATGTCTCTATGTGTCTTGGTCCTTTCTCCAAGAGAAAACACTAGGAAGGAAATGAACGGCGCGTTTTGACCTCGGTCCCTCTGCCTCTGCTGTCACACACGAAGTACCCGCCCCGCCAAACGTCTCTTACCATTTCGTGCCTTACTACTTTGGGTGCGCTCGATCTGAGTCACCTTGAATCGCCTCATACTCCATTGCTCACTATTGTCAACAGGACGAACTCCGCCCACACGGTCAATCTCGTGCTTTAAAACGCACATACCTACAAAAACGTCACTGGGTTGCCTATTTACATGCCGAAAAAGCACAGGAACTTTTATTCCTCCGGAATATTCTTATTACAACCAAAATATTTAATCAGATGCGTGTTAACATAAAAAAATAAAGACCTCATGCTAGTTGGGGGGGCGATTGCAGGAATAAGGGGGCCTACAGGCGCCTCTGGAAGACAGCTAATGCTAAATTAAGGAAGAAGAGCACAGATGTGTTAACGTTTAATATAGTTAGCGACAGAGTGTAAAGTCGAGCGCTGAAGTATTTCAGACTTGTGTCCCTGCGGTACCTCTGCTTGTCTGAGGTCTCTGAGCGCTGGTCATGGAGATATTTGGCATCGGACCATTAGCAAACACTCGGTTATCTATCGCCATCTGCCGGTAAAGGCAGTTTATTACAAGTAACCAAGAACCTTTTTTTGTTTCCTTCTTTATTGAACAAATTGCACATGTCACACATTGACAATAAAAGGACTCAAACATTCAAACAAATAAGCCGGGGGGCCAACCGCTGAAGGTGAGAAAATTAAACAAACATAAATACATAAAAAAATAACAAAAACATTTAATAAAACAAAAAGAACATTTAAGGCACAATTTATAGACATAGTATAGACAATTTAAGAATCAAGACACCTGTACAGTCAGCACACAGCTCATTGACAGAAAACAAGTTTCTCTTGTTCAGTCAATCTCAGTCCAAAGAGGTCGGTTCTTTCAGAAATACAAACTGTGCTCAGAGCAGCTAAGTTCACATTATGATTATATACATAATTTACAGGCAACACATGCCTTTACAGTTTTGATGGCCTTTTTGTTGTTACAAGATTTAATAGTTTTCATGTACTGTTTAAACTCTTTGTAAAAACAGTAAAAAGGGGCCTTTGGTTTGTAAACTTACACTTATGTATATAGAATTTGGCCAGAATAATCAATAGATTTATGATATATGCCTTTTCCTCAAATTTCTTCTTATTAGTAATAAAGTATTTATGAGGCAATGACCAAACTTTTATCCAGGGAATATTCTGTATTATAAGAACATCCATGCAAGTAACAGACACGCTGTTCTTGTTCTTCTTTGCGGCAGACTAGGCACAGTTTAGTGCATTGCTGCCTCCCACTGGTTTAGTATCGTCATTGGTTATTAAGAAGTGTAGTACTTCCCTAACTCTCTCTTTTTGAAGCACCCCGTCACCAGCAGTGTTCTAAGGGAAACAAATTTAATTCCTAATTTGTCTAATCCTATGAATAAAACCCTCCTCTCCCCGGCATAGAGCGGGCAATGTATCAATATTGTACAGATTCCAGGACTCCACAGTATTCACAATTGCCGTATCTGTGCTTCCCCACATTGCAGACTACCAACCCACTTGGTAGTCTGCAATGTCCCAGCCTTAGCCATGTCAATTTGATATCATCTTTCCAAGGCATGTTCACTCTATTGCCAGGTTTAACTGATGGCTGGATGTTGTATAGACTCTGCTGTTTGCATCCCACTCTTGCTGCCATTGGTGATTCAGTCTCTCACTGATGATGCTGCAGCACTCCATCCTGCCATATGGCACCTGCACATCCACACTATCCCTGCCTAAACTTGCCCTAGCCACCCTATCCTCCACCTCATTGCCCTCAACCCCAACCTGTGCTGGCACCCATAGAAAACCAATACTACATCCCCGGCTCTCCAGTTTAAAACCATCATTACAATCTACCTAGAGGGATAAATTCTGTTATTGAAGTTAGAGCAAGACATCAAAGAAGAAGAAGTTGAGAAACAACACATAGGTCACCCTGAGCAAGAAATATGGAATGAGCTAAATTAATTAAAATGACATGAACAACATTTTAGAAAAAAAAGTTAAATTTGCATTATTCTGTACTAATCAAAAATATTATCAACAGGGTGAGAGAGCAGGTGAAGTTTTGGCACATAGGGGGAGACAGATGCAAACTTTAATATCATTCCCTTCATACTTGGGTCCAAAGAGAGTTTCAATCTGTACTCTTCTCGAATTTCTGCGTCCCTCAGCAGACTCATGTTGTAATTTTGTCTATTTCCTGTTGCCTCTGTCCTGTTCTTCTTTAACTCTTTAAAATAGACTGGTATCATTATGCATTTTCACTTTCCCAGTTATCTAAGATGAATAATCCCCTCGATCTGGTGCCAACCTGGGTAAGGATTGAAAGATTAGAAGAATTACTCGTCCCAACTTCTTTGGAGGCTTTCTTGACTCAAATGGGAAGAGCAGTACCTCTTAAGAATCCAGTTTTATGATTTGTCAAAGAAACTTGGATGAGGACTCACCAAACAACTAAAGCTAGTTCATATCTTACCCCTGAAGCCTCTTAAGCTACTGGAGCCCAAGAAAGGAACAGTGACACCTGCTGGAGATGTGAGCAATAAGTTGGTACTCTTGTACACATGTATTTCTGAGAAGAAGAAAAAAGAGCACCAATGGGAAGAAGTTATTACTCTCCTGTATAAAATGTTTCAATTACAGTTGATTAAATCTCCAGCTTTATGTATTCTGGGCCTTTTACTGGACAATATCATTGTGAATGAACGAAACAGGTTATTGGTTCAGTTTTTATTGCTAATTTTTTTTTTTACAACTAGAGGATGTAGAATAATATTGAGACACTGGAAATTGTCTAGCCCATGCTGTTTTAAGGAATGGATTGAGCTGATGACAAAAATGGCTACATTTGAATAAGTTACATACAGAGGAATGGGGAGAGAAGATGTTTTCAAAGAAATCTGGGGCTCCTTTCTGGCCTGGAATGTCTGACTAAAATTGTGCTGATACCTGGTCTAATGAATTGGTAGATTCAGATGTAACTGGTATACTTAAGGCACTATTTGTTTCTCTCTCTTAATTTGAGTGTTTGTTTGTGTTGTACACGATTGTGTCTCATGTTGAAGCTGTACTGAATGGCCTGGTTAATTTAAGGGGAGAATTGTCTATGTTTACTCAGAGTTCAGACCATATACTTAATACAGTCTGTGGTCCAGACCAGGAGGCAGAGCTGCAGTCCTACACGCTTCTCTGCGCTTCCATTAGAGCAGTTACCCACCCTAAACTCCACAGAGAGGTTGTCTGCAGCCCCACCACTTAAATTATTTGAAATCCAAAGTAAACAGAAGAGGAGTTACACATAAAAACCTAATAAAAAAGTAAAACCTCCACTGCAACAGTACAACAAAATAGGAGAATTAAATGTGGACTCTTAAACATCAGATCTCTCTCATCTAAAGCTGTTCTAGTAAACGATCTAATATCAGATCATAATATTGATTTATTTTGTCTTACTGAAACCTGGCTGTGTCACGATGAATATGTTAGCCTAAATGAATCCACTCCCCCCAGTCACATTAATACTCACATTCCTCGAGGCTCAGGCCGAGGAGGTGGAGTTGCAGCCATCTTCGACTCAAGCCTATTAATCAAACCTAAACCTAAATTAAATTATAACTCGTTCGAAAGCCTTGTTCTTAGCCTTTCACACCCAACCTGGAAAACACTACAGCCAATTCTATTTGTTATAGTGTACCGAGCTCCTGGACCGTACTCTGAATTTTTATCTGAATTCTCAGAGTTCTTATCAGGTTTAGTCCTTAAAACGGATAAAATAATTATTGTAGGTGATTTTAATATTCATGTGGATGTAGAAAATGATAGCCTTAGTGCTGCGTTTATCTCATTATTAGATTCGATTGGCTTCTGTCAGAGTGTACATAAACCCACTCACTGTTTTAACCACACCCTCGACCTTGTTCTTGTTTATGGCATTGAAATTGAACATCTAATAGTCTTTCCACAGAATCCTTTTTTATCAGACCATTATTTAATAACTTTTGAATTCCTATTACTGGACTACACGCCATTAGGCAAACATTCCTACACTAGATGTCTATCTGATAGTGCTGTAGCTAAATTTAAGGAAGTGATTCCATCGGCATTAAATTCAGTTCCATGTCTCAATGTAACAGATGACTCCTATGCTAACTTTAGTCCCTCCCAAATTGATCATCTTGTTGATAGTGCTGCAGGCTCACTACGAATAACACTCGACTCTATCGCCCCTCTAAAAAAGAAGATAATAAAACAGAGGAGGTTAGCTCCATGGTATAACCCGCAAACCCGCAAATTAAAACAAACATCGCTAAAACTTGAAAGGAATTGGCGTTCCACCAATCTGGAAGAATCACGTTTAGCCTGGCAAGATAGTCTTAAAATTTATAGGAAGGCCCTCCGTAATGCCAGAGCAGCCTACTACTCATCATTAATAGAGGAAAATAAGAACAACCCCAGGTTTCTGTTCAGCACTGTAGCCAGGCTGACAGAGAGTCACAGCTCTGTTGAGCCATGTATTCCTATAGACCTCAGTAGTAATGACTTTATGAGCTTCTTTAATGATAAAATTCTAACTATTAGAGACAAAATTCAGCACCTCCTGCCCTCAGTTGGTACTGACTTATCTTCAAACACAGGAACCTTAGGAACAACTGTAAAACCTGTACATTTAGACTGCTTTTCTCCCATCAACCGTAATCAACTAACTTCCATGATTTCCTCATCTAAGCCATCAACGTGTCTCTTAGACCCCGTCCCAACTAGGCTGCTTAAAGAAATTTTACCCTTAGTTAGCACTTATTTACTAGATATGATCAATCTGTCCTTATTAAAAGGTTATGTGCCACAGTCCTTTAAAGTAGCTGTAATTAAGCCTCTTCTTAAAAAGCCCACTCTTGATCCAGGGGTTTTGTCAAACTATAGACCTATATCTAACCCTCCTTTTCTCTCTAAGATCCTTGAGAAAGCAGTCGCCAATCAGTTGTGTGACTTTCTACACAACAACAACCTGTTTGAGGATTTTCAGTCAGGATTTAGAGTGCATCATAGCACAGAGACAGCACTGGTGAAAGTTACAAATGACCTTCTAATTGCATCCGACAAAGGACTTGTCTCTGTAATTGTCTTACTAGATCTTAGTGCTGCATTCGATACCATTGACCATCACATTCTATTACAGAGACTAGAACATTTAATTGGCATTAAAGGCACCGCACTAAGCTGGTTTAAATCCTATTTATCAGATCGATATCAGTTTGTACACGTTAAGGATGAATCCTCTATGCACGCCAAAGTCAGTCATGGAGTTCCACAAGGTTCTGTGCTTGGACCAATTCTATTCACCTTATATATGTTTCCTTTAGGCAATATTATTAGGAAGCACTCCATAAATTTTCATTGTTATGCAGATGATACCCAGTTATATTTATCGATCAAGCCAGATGAAACCAATCCCTTAGCTAAACTTCAAGCATGCCTTAAGGACATAAAAACCTGGATGACCTGCAATTTTCTGATGTTAAACTCAGACAAAACCGAAGTTATTGTACTTGGCCCCGAACACCTTCAAAACACATTATCTAAAGATATAGTTTCTCTAGATGGCATTGCCCTGGCCTCCAGCAACACCGCAAGGAATCTTGAGTTATCTTTGATCAGGATATGTCCTTTAACTCCCACATAAAACAAACTTCAAGAACTGCCTTTTTTCATTTACGTAACATTGCAACAATCAGGCACATCCTGTCTCAAAAAGATGCAGAAAAACTAGTCCATGCATTTGTTACGTCTAGGCTGGACTATTGCAACTCTCTATTATCAGGCTGCCCCAATAAATCCCTTAAGACTCTCCAGATGATTCAGAATGCTGCGGCACGTTTACTGACAAGAACCAGAAAAAGAGAACATATTTCTCCAATATTAGCTTCTCTACACTGGCTCCTTGTAAAATCC
>SEMN01001304.1:0-73464 GCA_005408345.1 Macquaria australasica
GTTTTATTTGGGAGTTAAAGGACATATCCTGATCAAAGATAACTCCAAGATTCCTTACGGTTTCGCTGGAGGCCAGGGCAATGCCATCCAGAGAAACTATATCTTTAGATAATGTGTTTCGAAGGTGTTCGGGGCCAAGTACAATAACTTCGGTTTTGTCTGAATTTAACATCAGAAAATTGCAGGTCATCCAGGTTTTTATGTCCTTAAGGCATGCTTGAAGTTTAGCTAATTGATTGGTTTCATCTGGCTTGATCGATAAATATAATTGGGTATCATCTGCATAACAATGAAAATTTATGGAGTGCTTCCTAATAATATTGCCTAAAGGAAGCATATACAAGGTAAATAGAATTGGTCCAAGCACAGAACCTTGTGGAACTCCATGACTAACTTTGGCGTGCATAGAGGATTCATCATTAACGTGTACAAACTGATATCGATCTGATAAATGGGATTTAAACCAGCTTAGTGCAGTACCTTTAATGCCAATAAAATGTTCTAGTCTCTGTAATAGAATGTGATGGTCAATGGTATCGAATGCAGCACTAAGATCTAGTAAGACAAGTACAGAGACAAGTCCTTTGTCTGATGCAATTAGAAGGTCATTTGTAATTTTTACCAGTGCTGTCTCTGTGCTATGATGCACTCTAAATCCTGACTGAAAATCCTCAAACAGGTTGTTGTTGTGTAGAAATCCACACAACTGATTGGCGACTGCTTTCTCAAGGACCTTAGAGAGAAAAGGAGGGTTAGATATAGGTCTATAATTTGACAAAATCCCTGGATCAAGAGTGGGCTTTTTAAGAAGAGGCTTAATTACAGCTACTTTAAAGGACTGTGGCACATAGCCTTTAAATAAGGACAGATTGGTCATATCTAGTACATAAGTGCTAACTAAGGGTAACATTTCTTTAAGCAGCCTAGTTGGGATGGGGTCTAAGAGACACGTTGATGGCTTAGATGAGGAAATCATGGAAGTTAGTTGATTACGGTTGATGGGAGAAAAGCAGTCTAAATGTACAGGTTTTACAGTTGTTTCTAAGGTTCCTGTGTTTGAAGATAAGTCAGTACCAACTGAGGGCAGGAGGTGCTGAATTTTGTCTCTAATAGTTAGAATTTTATCATTAAAGAAGCTCATGAAGTCATTACTGCTGAGGTCTATAGGAATACATGGCTCAACAGAGCTGTGACTGTCTGTCAGCCTGGCTACAGTGCTGAACAGAAACCTGGGGTTGTTCTTATTTTCCTCTATTAATGATGAGTAGTAAGCTGCTCTAGCATTACGGAGGGCCTTCCTATAAATTTTAAGACTAACTTGCCAGGCTAAACGTGATTCTTCCAGATTGGTGGAATGCCATTTCCTTTCAAGTTTTCGCGATGTTTGTTTTAATTTGCGGGTTTGCGGGTTATACCATGGAGCTAACCTCCTCTGTTTTATTATCTTCTTTTTTAGAGGGGCGATAGAGTCGAGTGTTATTCGTAGTGAGCCTGCAGCACTATCAACAAGATGATCAATTTGGGAGGGACAAAAGTTAGCATAGGAGTCATCTGTTACATTGAGACATGGAACTGAATTAAATGCCGATGGAATCACTTCCTTAAATTTAGCTACAGCACTATCAGATAGACATCTAGTGTAGGAATGTTTGCCCAATGGCGTGCAGTCCAGCACTAGGAATTCAAAAGTTAATAAAAAATGGTCTGATAAAAAAGAATTCTGTGGAAAGACTATTAGATGTTCAATTTCTATGCCATAAACAAGAACAAGGTCGAGGGTGTGGTTAAAACAGTGAGTGGGTTTATGTACACTCTGACAGAAGCCAATCGAATCTAATAATGAGATAAACGCAGCACTAAGGCTATCATTTTCTACATCCACATGAATATTAAAATCACCTACAATAATTATTTTATCTGTTTTAAGGACTAAACCTGATAAGAACTCTGAGAATTCAGATAAAAATTCAGAATACGGTCCAGGAGCTCGGTACACTATAACAAATAGAATTGGCTGTAGTGTTTTCCAGGTTGGTGTGAAAGGCTAAGAACAAGGCTTTCGAACGAGTTATAATTTAATTTAGGTTTAGGTTTGATTAATAGGCTTGAGTCGAAGATGGCTGCAACTCCACCTCCTCGGCCTGAGCCTCGAGGAATGTGAGTATTAATGTGACTGGGGGAAGTGGATTCATTTAGGCTAACATATTCATCGTGACACAGCCAGGTTTCAGTAAGACAAAATAAATCAATATTATGATCTGATATTAGATCGTTTACTAGAACAGCTTTAGATGAGAGAGATCTGATGTTTAAGAGTCCACATTTAATTCTCCTATTTTGTTGTACTGTTGCAGTGGAGGTTTTACTTTTTATTAGGTTTTTATGTGTAACTCCTCTTCTGTTTAGTTTTGATTTAAATAATTTAAGTGGTCTGGGGGCAGACAACCTCCTCCTGTCTTCTCGCCTTTTCTGCTACAAGTGGACTACACACATGCGCAGTGCAGATGTTCATGCAAAAACATCACGAAGAAGGCCAGCTTCGACTGCTGTCAACTGCGGAGGTGACTCTTTCGGAGGTCCGCTATTTTGTCTGCAGCTAGGTCCCTCTCAACTGAGGACACAGGCGTTGCGTGTTGTGCGGGTGTGTACATTAACAGGAAATAGATAAAAACAGCAGCAGAATTCCTTATGACTTGCCATTCATGAAAAGTTCACATTTGTGTCAGACAGCTATCTGATATTTTTATGTTCATTAGGGATTTATTCAGAGTGCAGACAAAGTAGGTCATATTCTGCATGTTCTTCTTGTGAAAGCTATAACATTTTCAGGGATGTTGTGTCATATACTTTTGCCCATTATTATTATGATCAACTGTTTCGTCAACTGTACTGATATTTCACCTAACATTAATGTAACTCATACTGACATGTTTTGTGTTCTCTCTTTAAAGTGAAAACAGCATGGATTTCACATTTCACAGAACTTGAAGAGGCGTCTGAAAAGTTAAAGGACACAGCTCACAGAAAGAAAGTGGTATGTGAAAATAGGATCTTGCTGTATAAGTTTGTGTCTGTCTGTCTGTCTTTGTCAAAACAGCCACTTTATAGTGAATACAGTGAATATACATGTAAACAATTGTCTCAAGTCACATTCAAAGATTTATGTAGATATAACGTTTATGTATTTAAAACGCTGTCCTGCAGCACTCCTATTCAAAACTTCAATGAATAATCACTTCCATTTATTTTGCTATTAAGCCAATAGCCCAATCCAAATTATAATCCAAAAGTAGAAGTTTTGCACACATTAGGGCTGATAACTTCCACTTCCCTGATTAATCCACAAGTGCAAAAAATGCTAACAATGCATTTAGCTTGTAGCCGATAAGTCAAACACATTGTTAGCATTTTGGCACTTTTTGATTAATAAAAAAGTGATCACCCCCCTTGTGTACAGTGAAAACTCTGTTTTGTTAGTGATGAAGTTTCCTGCCTTCATCTGCACCAAGAAATGTGTTAGATGTTATGAACAAATTTACAGAAAAGGTCACTCCAGTCGGCCAAAAGGGGGCGTAGTGTAGTGGGTATGTCTTGTCTGTTTGTCTGTCACAAAGATATCTCAAAACGTTCTGAACGGATTTACATGAAACTTTGTAGAATGATAGTCCCTGAGCCAAGGGAGAGATGATTAACTTTTCATGTCAATGACCTAAAAGATATAACAAGGACACAAGGTCATTTTCTAGTTATTGTATCTTATAATCCATAAGGGTCAGTGTACAGGATTTTGAGTTGTGCGTTACTGAGCTGGGTGTGCAACCATTGGCCTAATTCTTCAGTTACACCATGTCCTAACTGCATCCGTGTGTCCAGGCAGCACGTAATTGCCACATCTGCTGCTGTCTACACTGCAAACGTCAAGTCAAAACAAACTGTGGGTTTGATTTATATGACTTGGCAAAATTGGGGATTAGTAGTATGGAACAGATATCAAAAATAGACATCAAGCATCCGTTGAAGCTTTGGAGAAAGATGCTGCATTGCTTGCTACACTTGCAACCTGTTCATACAATCTCATTGATTATAATGGAAGCATTCTGTTTTTTGTGGTTAACACGCGCACTATGTTTGCTGTTAGAACAAAGTGTTAGAAAACTACAGATGAATTTCACCTTTTATTAGTTGACCTAACAAAAGGAACACCAAAAATTACTATAGGTAATATGAGCTTTATCCTATAAGATAATACATTTTCTGCATTGTTTCTCTTTTCAGGTCAATTCTCTGTCTCTCCTGTTAGAGTTAGATGAATGATGCACAAAATTGGAATCAATGCCCTTTGGGCCAATTACAGTTTAAGGGGTTTCAAGGGGAAAAAGAAGTTCCAGGAACTGGCTATATATCTGGTCATAGTCCATAAGTTTGTTTTTGAATGTTTCTACTGATCTCACTGCAATCTTTTGAGACCCAACAATGACCTTTTCACTGTTAATCTTTGGAATTTTGACTGCTTGACACCTTCTCAGATCCCTCACCTAAAAAGACAAA
This sequence comes from Macquaria australasica, assembly GCA_005408345.1. NCBI lineage: Eukaryota > Metazoa > Chordata > Actinopteri > Centrarchiformes > Percichthyidae > Macquaria > Macquaria australasica. The sequence goes on from SEMN01001304.1 coordinate 4,549, forward strand.
AACATTTTCAATACACAGGCCAAAACATATAAGGCCCTATTTTCATGTGCCTTGGCACATGGTGCAAAGTGTGGTCAATTGACCAGTACCCAGTGCGCAGTGGGCCTGATGGCAAGCCTTTGGTGTTTTAGTGACAAGATGCAAATTGTTCATTGAATAGCTTGTTCCTGCAGTAGTGGAGGCTGCAGTTTCAGGACTGCATTTCTAGGACCGCATTTCTAGGACCCAAGTTTTTTGCAACAGTGCCACCTACTGATTGGATAACCAAGGACTGCATTTCTAGGACACATGGAGAAGATGAACAACAATCAGAGTGTGAGTAACGTTACTGCATGTAAAAAAGTTCTATTTGTTTAACATTAAAATAATTCTGGTGTGTTGAATTGGACAGCAAAGCTAACGTTAGCTAAACGAAGTGTGAGTAGCTAACTATGATAGTCTTAAATGCACTGCAAACAGTCATCTGTTAAGTTAGCTTATGATAGCTTGCTACAAAACAAACTGTTAGCCTATTTGTTTTATGAAACAGTAGCGCAATTTTGGCAAGCCCAACTAGATGTCTTACATTCATTGTTGACTTAATGACTGATAATTAATTCTAGCCAGCGCATTAATTATGAGAATGTATGCATTTTTAATTAACTATTTACTAATATTAGTTAACACCTTAATTAAGAAGTAGTAATGTTAATTAATGTACTCTTTTTTAAGTGTTACCAATATTTCTGTTAACCCAGCAGTGATTATGTTGTCTGTTTACTATTTCAGTGAGGTGGAGGAATTTAATAGAGGGATAGACAAACAATTGAGGAAAAATGGGAGACAATTCATGTGTGGAGGGGTGGAGGGATGGAGGTAGATAGGGGTGGGTGGGGGGTTTTGTATACTCCTTGATGAATCAGTTTAATTTACTGTTGCTTGTTATTGTTTATTATTGTCTCAAATATATATATTTTGAATCTGCCCCCAGAGTCGTCCTTGTGTCTTGCCTCTCTCCAGCCTTTCAAATATCTGGTTGAGATTTAGTGACTGCAAAGGCCATAACATATGATTCCATCTCTATTTTATCTGAGAATGATCTAATTATGCTAATTACACAAATTGCCCAACATGCAACTCTTAGCAATCAAGTTGAATTTCAATACAGAAAGTAGTATTTGGTTGGAATAAATCTTTAAAATTATAAGTCGTTAGACAGAAAGTAGTATTTGGGTGGAATACTGCCTTGGTTGCACTTTTGCGGTCATCCAATTCAGTAGGTGGCACTGTCTTGAAAAACTAGGTTCCTAGAAATGTGGTCCTAGGACTGCAGTCCTGAAACTGCAGCCTCCACTACTACTACGGTGCACCTTGTTTCCAAATACACCTTATACTATGTATATGTATTGAGGTGAATATAGTATCAGTGGGTGTGTTAGGAGCTGGGATTGAATTAACCAATCAGTTATGCTCTTATCCTTCCATTTAAGGAGAATGGGCACCGTACACAATACCATTTGAGAGAGAGAGAGAGAGAGAGAGAGAGAGAGAGAGAGCAATCATTCCCTCTATGTCCGATAGTAATGTCTGTGACTTGATGGCTCCAGGCTGGCCATAACAAAGCCCCTACTGGATTTACGTTGACTATGACGAATCTTGTAGACAAATACTGAAGCATTTTCCAAAACAAAGACATCTTGTACTTTTACTACTGCTCATTCTACTACCACTACACTTTTACTTTTTTCTTAAATTTGTTGATTATTATTGGACATTGAATAAATGGGTTGATCTTCAAATACTCAAACTACTAGGCTACAACTACTTCTTCAGTTACTTTACAGACTGCTTGAAATACTTCAGTTACTGCTTCAGCTACTTCAACTACTGCCTCAAGAACTTTAAGTTCTGCTTCATCTACACAAAGTACTCAAAATACTACTTTTTGCTGAAGCAAGCACACAAATTTGGTTCAGAAAACAGCCTTTTCCAGTTGAAATCTGTGTAGCCCTGAAATATGCTTCCCCACAGAGGGACTCAGGTCAGTGTTAAGCATTTGTTCAAAAAAGATGTTATAAAAATCTGAAGTAACCCCATTTTCCTTTTGAAAAAAAAAAAAAACATTATTTGTGACAAGCTGTGAGCAGATATTGCATGTTTGCATAGAGTTGGCATGTGTTAGTTATGATACACAGTGGGATGGCTTATTGTCAGTAGGCTTGTGTTTGGGCTAGTACTGTATGCATTCTACTTCCAATGAAATGATATTTAAGCATATTGATACAAGGAATTAACTGTGTTTTGGTGACTCTGGAGATGATAATGTATGTTTTCAAGTGAAGTTTTTCATTTCTCATAGAGAAACCTCTCCTTGGTCAGAAAAATTGACATCAAAGACTAGAATGGAGTTATCAGTTTTAACTGATTTAACTGTTCATTTATCTGTTTTTTTTTTTGTTGCCATAAATATAAGTATATAATTTGTATAGTATTATAATGAAGAATTTGTGAAGAATTATTCACTGCCTAAGTGTAGATGCTATGCTATTGTTTTAACAACCACAATCACTATTGTAGGTTTGTGTGAGGTTGCAGAAAGGCAACAGTGTCCACTATTTATGCATATAGACAGACAGACAAGAACCGACAGTGACTCACTAGCTGCTGGTCGCAGCAAAAAACAAAAAAGGCTTCTAATGAATCAGAAATCATTCTGATTTTAATTCATACTTTTTTTCATAATGCATGTGGATATTGCAGGCGGACCATTCATGACTGAGGACAATGAAAGTCCATCAATGCTTCAGAGTAAGGAAAATGCAGTAGCACCTTAGGGGAGCAGCCCCCTCACTGTTTTCAGAGTCTGCGTACTCTGACCAAGTCAACAAATATACAACATGAACACAAACACCTCTAACTACACAAACACACAACAAATCCTCCAACATAAACAACTGAATAGGTCATTTAAACAAATCAATTCCCAGCTAAAAAAAAATGGATCAAAAGAGGGGTTGGGGGGTCGTAGGACTATAAAAGGTAACTGAGCTGCCATTTCAGTGACTGAGGTTATGGCAGCAAGACTTGCTGTCCAAGAGGTCATTGATCTGGTCTTCCAAGATGAGGCTAGTTTGCAATTAGCAATTATTTTTTTGTTTTGTTTGTTGGTTAAATGTTAGTTAATGTTGAATTAATAGTTAATAGTTATAATTAGGTAGTTTTTTATGATATAGCAGTGAGGACAATGTTGTAATGGTTATAAATGCCATCCATCCATCCATTTTCTTCCGCCTGTCCATCTCACGCTCCATTTTACCCTCACTTGTGAACAAGACGCTGAGATACTTGAACTCCTTCGTCTGGGGCAGTAACTCACTTCCAACCCAAAGGGGGCAATCTGCCATTTTCCAGCAGAGAACCATGGCCTTGGACTTGGAGGTGCTGACTCAACCCAACTGCTTCACACTTGGCTGCAAACCGCCTCAGTGCATGCTGAAGGTTGCAGCCTGATGAAACCAACAGAACCACATCATCTGCAAAGAGCAGAGACACAATTCTGAGATCACCAAACCAGACACTCTCCTCCCCCCGGCTGCACCTTGAGATCCTGTCCATGAATATCACAAACAGATCGGTGACAAGGGGCAGCCCTTTCCTGGAGAGGCTGAGCAGTGTGATACCCCGGTAATTGGACCACACCCTCCGGTCCCCCTTTTTAAACATGATGGGAACCACCACCCCGCTCTGCCACTCCACAGGCACTGTCCCCGACCTCCATGCGACACTGAAGAGGCATGTCAGCCAAGAAAGCCCAAATGAGAAAAAAAAAAAAAAACTCCAGTCTCCAATCTTCAGCTTCTTTGTTCCTTGTGACATCGCTGGAGAAAGAGCTTCTTCCCGACTCAGCAGAGGAGCTGGCACCTGAGAGTTTAAGGTATGTTTTCTGATATCACCCACCATTATACTTTTGTTTATATTTTAAATAAGTGTGCTGGTCAGCTACGTTGGTTTCTTAGTTAGGTTAGCTCCTCTTGCTTCTCGAATGGTAAGCTAGCTAACAATGTTACGTTAGCTTGCTATTTTTCTCATTTGGGTGCCAAGGCAGGCAGTTAGCATCCACGACGTTGCATTACTGCCACCTTCAGGTGACCACTGACATAAATCCCTTTTGCTCCACATTTCACTGAGCATTTGAGACTCGTAGCGGCAGATTCAAGCAGTTGTAGTTATTGACTTGTGTTTGTGATAGAAATATATCCAAGAAAAAAAATATATTTGTGAGAAAATATTCTACAGGTGTACAACTCTCATTGCATGAATTCACATACTGATTTGCGGATGTACAAATTTTGTTCATGACTTCACATTTTTTGATACGGGTGTGTTTTGCACCACATTAACTGCAGCAACTGTAGCAAAGGTGAGAGCGTATGAGTTTCTTAATTTGTGATTCGTAGCATAGGATTTGTGCACCTGCAATGAAGAATATGAGAAGGTGTAACTGCTGTGTTGTGTTTGTGGGAGAGAAAAAAATTCCACAGGTTTGCTACTTTGCAAAGCATTTTTCTCTGACTTCAAATTTACTGATACATGTGTGACTATTTTCTAGAACTACAAATTCCACTGTCACATGTGCTCAGTTGTTTTGCTCCAATAATACCTTCATAGTTTTTTCTAATTACATTAAAAGACAACAACAAAATTTCACATTAGCCTAAAGTGAAACAGGTCTTTATATATTTCGTTAAATGGTCACAAAATATCAAATGCTTTCTTCCAGGGTTTGCTAACTTAGATTTTAATATTGGTAAGAAGTACAGCATGCAACACAACACTATGTCTATCATTACTTACTGTAAGTAACAGGTGGAATTTTGCATGTACAAATCGACAGCATGCCAAAATATGAATACACAGGGCTTGCATTTAAAATAGCAAACTTGTCCTTTAAGTTGTTACCTGGTCATTTCCATTTGAAGTGATGGTCTTTGGATGAAGGGCTGGACTGTCATTGTGACCTCCCCTGCCTCTGTTCTCTGCAGGGTTGTATCCAAGAATATTTATTAACCATCAATAAGTCTAGAATTGATAAGTAAAAATAAGCCATATGTACATGAATTGAAGTTTAATTCTGAACCCCATATCTTGATTTGTGACATCACCACTGGCTACGCCGCCTTGTCTTTTTATTGTTTTGGGTAAAATGAAACAGCTAGTTTCTTAACTACCTAGCTGTTACATGTACTGTCAGTCATATCTTTTTTATTGCTTTTTCTGTCAGTCAGATCATAATCACTGCCGCAGAACTGTAACGTTAGGTATGCTAACAAAACGAACACCACCTCAGTAGAGGTTCTGCATAGATATTGCCCAATAAATTCTGTTAATGTGCAATGTGTCAGGTATTACCTGTTACTAAATCTTACAAAAACAAACAACACAAAAAGCAAATAAAAGAGTTCATACACTCACTGAAGTGCCATTGTTTGGGTTTGTTACATACATCCATGGTTTGTTGCAATAGCTGAGCACCTTCCTATAATTTCTAGCATCGGCTTCACATGACCAGTGGAGCGCAACTTGATTGGCTGGATGTTGGTTCAATTTCAGACAGAATCGACTGCTTATCCTTGGTATCCCGGATGTTCAACTGGAATTTAGGGATCTGAATTTGGCCTATCGAATTTGGGCATCTTGAATATTATTTGAATTTTTAAAAACGTTTTGATTCTGAATTTGTGAACATTGAAAAATAAAAGTGAAAATGAGTTAAGAGGCAAAACATTCAGATACATAATTTCAATGCAAAAAAATTCTGTGCTAGAAATTCAATGGCTTTTAAATTTCAAAATCCGATGAGACAAATTTTTTCCATAGTGCCTGATACTCCGGCATACTACTTATGCCAGCAGCTGGCTCCACACTGTATTTGAATTAGTTTGAAGGTAGAATTGTCTTACAAAAAAGCCATTTCCCCAAGTGAAACAAGGTCTGTGGTAATTACATGCAGAGCAAGAAATAAAGTGTGAGTGTGTCCCTGAGTGAGTGTGTGTGTGTGTGTGTGTGTGTGTGTGTGTGTGTGTGTGTGTGTGTGTGTGTGTGTGCGTGTCATTCTGATATACACAGAAGGGAACAGTAACTGCTGGGGGTGGGGTGTGGTATTAAAAAATACAGAACCAAAAGAGTCACTCAAGAGTCAGTTTGCTAGTGGCAGGTTACTTTTAAAAATGGTCTTCTCATCACTAACAAGAAATGGACATTAGACCAGTGGAAGTCTATACTACTACTTGTGGTGGAAATTGTGTATTTCCATGTGAAGAAGTGAGCAAAAAGAATAAAAGAATAAAGCAATCAAATAAAATGGTAATCAAGAATAAAAAGTAAACAAAAGGAAGAGCAAGCGAGCACACAGTCATCTATTTCAGCTGAAAGGACAGAGATCATACACCTCATGCATATGAGGAGTCTGACCCCGAAGGGCAGATACAGTCACATATTAATAACTTCACAATACATACAGAAAGCAAGGAAGGATATCAGAATCAACCCTGGCCCACATCATCATCTGTCTCTAGCTAAAGTGTCTTATCCAAGGATCAGAACACAGGGCAGACTGTTCTCCCAACACCCCATGTTACAAACAAGATGTCCTTCAGTAATCAAACCAAAACTGGATACCAATGTGCTTTACGTCAGAAGTGACCCATAACTATAAATTATCAAAGTACACAGAGTGCAGAAAGAATAAATGGAAAACAGGTTATTACTAAAAAACATATCTGGCACTGAAATGAGAAATTTTGCCCTTACACTACTGATTTTTGGTTCCAACCACTGTGTCTTTGAGACGCAGAGAGGGTGACACGGATGGTATCTGAATGTGTGGTTCCCACCGTGAATCATGGTGTGATGGTGTGGGGGTGCTTTGCTTGTGACACTGTTGACAATTTATTCAAAAAGACACACTTAACCTTACCTTGCGAGGCAGGTGGATTTGCAAGATCATGAGATCACGTGAGAATCCATCTCGTCTTATGAGGAACTACTGGCAGCTACAGGCGTGGTTTAGTTGTGACAACAAGTGAGAAACGGTTGGCATAGATGCTGCTATAGCATCAGTTATATCAGAACTGGAGAGTGTTTCTTCATTGAAAGAAGAGCAAAGAACGATACTGAAGGCTTTTCTCCATGGAAAAGATGTTTTCGCTCCTCTCCCGACTGGCTTCGGCAAGACTCCTACTACGTCATATGTTTGGTGATCTGATTGGTTGAAGTTAGCCCGTGATAGACAGATGGTTCATACAATCACCTGCCAAGTATTTTTTGAAAGTGCCTGTCCTTTTCCAAACAGTTTCTCAGAGGGTTGTGTGTAACAACCCATCTGGCACATCAGGTTACACTTAACCAGCATGGCTACCACAGCAGTCTACAGAGACATGCCACCCCATCTGGTTTGTGCTTAGTGAGACCATCATTTGTTTTTCGACAGGACAATGACCCTCCAGGCTATGAAAGAGCTATTTGACCAAGAAGGAGAATGATGAAGTGCTGCATCAGATGACCTGGCCTCCACAATCACACTACCTAAACCCAATTTAGATGGTTTGGGATGAGGTGGACTGCACATTGAAGAAGAAGGTGTGTCCAAAAGTTTTCTCTCTCTCTCTCTCCTCCTCTACTCCTTTCTATTCTTCTCCATTCTCCTTTCTGCCTTCTCCATTCTACTCACTTCATGTCCTCTTCTGTCCTCTGCTCTACTCTCCCTGTCAACAATGTAACGTCATTGTGACATCTTCTGATATACAGTGAAAAGAATAAGCCTCAGGCACACATGTACACGTACACATGTAATGTACACATGTAATGTTGGCAATAATGCTCCGCCCGGTTGCAATCCGTCCGTAAAAAGAAGAAGAAGACGCGGTCAAAGGTTGCGATCGTCATTTCCGGTAAGCGCACAACAGCAGTATTCAATTTGGTATGACACTACCCTGTCAAAATTAACGCACTACACAAGTCAGTACATAGTGTACACAGTATGCTGCATGTAAGTGTACTAACGGGAGTATGCGATTGGAGACAGCTTAAGATTCACTGAAAAGTCCTTAAAAAGTAGAATTTCTCCATTACCAAATAAAATAGCATGGCCAAAGAATGAAGAAGTGGGTGATGCATGACGAGGGGAACGATGAGTGGTATTACAGGCTGGCTGGCAACAGGCCAGACTTGATAGCTGTGTGGAAGACTACTCTTCTCTAGTCCAAGGAGTGTTTCCTGGTCCTCTCTGTCTAATCAGTGTACAGGACAGTTTTCTCAGTAAAGTTACTCATTCCAAAGCTCCTTTATTTCTCATGCCAAGTTCGTTTGAGCATTAAACTAGCTGACATTAACACATACTAGCAACATACAATAACATTGGCTGCTACTAAATATGTGCTAATATCGCTAGCGCTCTAATTGCAATTAGCATCTGACTTTAACACACTACATCTTGATGTAAATACACAGAGGTATTTACCTTTTGCAGGTTTCAATATGTCCAATACCTGTTGATAAAACTCTTAATAGGCATAATTACTGTCTTTAATTACGAACTTTTCCAACCTTCACATGGCTCGTCTGTTGGCTCCTCTGTTCTCTGGTCTCACTAGCCCGTGGCTTCACTCTACTGGATCTCCCTTTACATCCTGCCCCCCTACCTTTCTGATTGGGCTAACAAGTTGGTAACAACCAATGAAATTAACAAAATGTCAAGATGGACAACCTTATGCCCTCTGGGTGCTAGGTTGTGAGCTAACCACATTACTTTTATGTGTACAGTAAACAAACTATTTGAATTTCAGTTAACTTTATTAACACAATGACAAAGATTTGTTTATCTGCCTATAGCATTATTTCATCCACTATGAACTGTATTAAACATTACAGTGAACTGGTTTTAATGTAATACTAATGTAAACATTTAAAATTATGTATTCATCTCTATTTGTTTACATATTTATTTGTCTAAAATGAAATATTTTTAGACTTTTGCAGGATTTAAATTCACTTTACAGGTGACCAAACAGATCCTGTGTGACCCTTTCTCTGTGACCATATTCCAGTCTTTTGTTCTCCGTTGACATCCACAACTCATATTCGCTCAAAATAAGAATTTGGCGAGCAAGTGTAAAATAATCCAGGTAATAATCCAGGTAATGGCCATTACTAGTGGACCGACTAGGTAAATAAGATTTACCTTAAAATTATGAAGAAAAACATTAAATTGTTAGTATAGACATAAACCTTTATATGATGATAAATATAATGATAGAAAAGTTTGCTAAATTTGTATCCAGAATTACAGAGTTTTAATGTAAAAGTACACATAAATATAAAACTAATAAGATTTACCTTAAAATTACGAAGAAAAACATTAAATTGTTAGTATAGACATAAACCTTTATATAATGAGCTACAAATCTAAATACAGATAATTACTGTAATTTTACATAAATGTGTACATAATTTAAGAAAGTCATTTTTCTGTACAAAAATGAGAAATAAACATAATTTGTAATTATTGGCAGAATACCTAAAATAACAGTTGTGTTATTAATTTACAGATAATGTCTGTAATTTTACAGAGTTTTGTATATAATTTTAAAAATCAGTTAAAAACAATTTAAAAAAATTTGCACTATTTCTTTTTTACGGTGTACACAATGAGAACAGAAACCAAAAAAAAAAAAAAAAAAAAAGTAGTACTAGGACAGTAAAATGCAAGTAGCATTAGGTAGTGATGACCTAACTCTGAGTAATGAAATGCTGCCACTGCAACTCCTGCCTGGGACCTGTCACTGTCACTGGGCGCATGAGTTATGGAAAGTGAACAACATGTGGGTGATCAACTGTGGAAATTCAATGACTAAATAAAAGGATTACATAGTTAAATTCTGAAAGGATACATTTATTATGCCCATGAATGGATAATAAGGCTGTTACCCTATACTATGCAAAAACTCCCTCCATACTCCAGTAATCTGTGTAGACTAAACACAATATGCAGGAGGAGTTCTGGTCATTGTGATCCTTCGCTGCCATCTTGTGGCAACTCTACATAAAGTGGAGATTATATTGAAGACTGCATTGATGATGCCACGAGGAAAACTGCAGTGAATCAAAGGGAAGAACTGTTCCAAGCTTAATTACACAAGGAGGCTGAACAATTTGCATTTATTATCACACTTGCATAGGCTTATGGAAGAATGAAAACAATCTTCACACCTTCTTCCTAAAATCCCACATAATTATGACTATTGTAAAAAAAAAAACAAAAAAAAACATTTGCATCTTACAGTTGCAATAAATTCTTTCAAACTGGATTTGAACTTAAAACTTTACTGAATATTGATCAGGGTGTTTACTTTCTCAGTTTTCAAAGTTGAAAGTTATCATATTATATGTGATAATCAGTACAGATTTAATCAAGTAAGAAGTTATTTAAGTAACAATAAGTAACAATACAGTTTGCTGTTAGTAAATGTATCAAGGTTAAATGAAATTGCTGGTATATTTCAACATGGCATATTTCCCATAAATGTGGCCACTGTTTCTCTATGACTCTCTGGGTCATATTAACTTTGCATTTGCCACCTCTGCTGAAGAGATTTGGGGAAACAAGGACTTGCAAAATATGACATTAATCAGGGCAAGCTCTCAAGCCTCCTACAGCTTTCCAAATAAACACACATTTTTACATGAATCATTTCAAACGCTTGTGTAATAGAGTTAGAAATAACCTCTTGTGAATTTCTACAAAATTGCGCACCATACGTGCCTCAACAAAGAAAAATACTTCTAAGCTGGAGGTGGATGTACGAAAGCAATGTTGCAATCAATTTTTCTATGTTTAATGCTTTAAAAATGTTTTTGCAACTATCAGTAACATTCATTTTGACTGTAAGAACTACTCGCATGTACTGTAAGTTACAGACACTTATGTGCAGAAATAGCGGTGTGATGTGAAAATGTATTTTATATTAGTCTTTTGTAAAAAGCAAAGAAAAATACTTCTAATACTTCTAAAAATACTTTTTACATCAGCTCCAGAAGAAAGAGAGAACCAGAGTAAGAGCAAGTCCTGTGTGGCCGTGCCTTCCTTCCTGTACCACACACATAAGGGGACACCAAAAGTCCACAGATAGAGACACACCGTTACACTTGTCTCTGAGTCTGACTGATAGTGATTTATAGCTTTATCTTTGTCACCATAATATTGTTAATTTGGTTCTTGTTTTTCATGTTGTCTTACATTAAGTTTGTATGAAAATGAACTCCATAAATTCATATTTTTTATATTTTTTTTCAATATTATTATTATGAAGAAGTAGTTGAGGTGGTAGAAATGCTTTCCTACTTGACTGGATTTAGGTTTTTAGAAAAAAAGACAGATACATCAGTCCTCAAAAACTTTTAAATGAGTGAACTTGGTTTCATGTCCTAGTAGTGCAAATATTGTAAGTAATATCAAATGTAATGAGACATTAGTTGTTTTGTAAATGGATCTACAGCTTTTAATTCCCACAATTACTTTCCCTTTATGATGAGTACTGCATTCAGTCAAGTGATATCAGCATGGGGAATCTCTTTACCGCCAACATTCAAGCTCCACCCCATTTTGCTTATCTGTATGTTACTGGAAAGAATCTGTAATTATAAAGTCTGATTAGAATCCATTCATTGTAATGTAGAAATGCTTTCGGGGAGACGCATCTTACAGAAATATTATATGTAATAAGGACACTCATTCAAGCAAATTAGACATGGCTGCCAATTTTATTTCAATTCAATTCACTTCAGTTTTATTTACATAGTACCATATGAAACCCTAACCCTAATGATAGAAGGATTCAGCAGCTAGCTAGAATTTAATAGCGTGATTGCACGCTATTAATTCAACAGTGCAGATTCACAATTTAAGGCATGGTTATTTTCAAGATGATCGTTGGATCAGAAATTAAGTACTGAAGAAGATTTGCTTAACTTACTGCTTCTTCAAATCTGTGTAATTGTGGTTGCAGAAGCTGTGGATGTATAGTGAGACATATGATAATTCACATTAATATACCTAATTTAGTGCTGTATGCCTGATTGCAAAAGGACCTTCTGCCAAACAGTCTGTCTCTGTAGGGATCCTTTCCATAATGTTGTCAGATACAGAAAAACAGTCTGAGCCTGTCAGCATCAAAAACAAGCACTTTTAGTGGATGTACTGTTCAAGAGCACAATTGCCCGCAAGGATTACGTTGCAGCTATTGCAGCCCGTTCACAGATGCCGGCAGAGACAATCTACTGGACCAATTCCAAAACTTTTGGTAACTATTAGTCATTTTGACCCCAAAATTTGTAAAAATAGGGCCCAGGTTTAAAAATACCAGAGTTTCCCTTTAAAGTGGACATCTCCAACATGCAGACAATAGAACAGGTTTAGAGAAATTAGCACAATTGGAGATATCTGTTTTTACATGTGGACTCTTGGTGCTACACCTATTGCTGCCTGTGTGACCAAGGCAGGAAAGCACCTCTGACTGTACAATGGTGTATGAACATTCAAAAAACACAGCTGTTGTTTTTTCTGTTACTAGCCAACAAGATGCACACATTTATATTACAATAACTATTCTGTAACAATAAAAACCTAACCTCTCTTACCTTATAAGTGTAGCCTAGGGTGTAATGTGGGTTTGTGCAAATGACGGACTGTCTACACAAAACACAAAATAACTATTTTTTAATTTAAATTTGTTTATATTTTGCACTCATACACACATATACACATTTATTTCATTCACAGGACACCAGTTTGCAACAGTTGGGGTTCCAGTGTTATGCTGGATCAGACTACATGATATTCGTGTTCTATATGGATGTCACTGTGTTCAGAAACCAGCAACTGTCAACCCCCATGCTCATCTTATTCAATTCAATTCAGTTTTATTTATATAGCGCCATATCATAACAAAGTTATCTCAGGGCACTTTTTCGTATAGAGCGGGTTTAGACCGACTCTTTATATTTACAGAGACCCAACAGTTCCCACAAGCACTAGGCGACAGTGGCAAGGAAAAACTCCCTTTTAACAGGTAGAAACCTTGAGCAGACCAGGCTCTCGGTGGGCGGTCATCTGCCTCAACCGGTTGGGTTGAAGGGGGAGTGGGAGAGAGAGAGAGCAGGAGGAAAGAGAACACACACAGTACAGTTCCACATAGAGATGTAAAGTAATACTTGTGGTAATGGTATTGATGTTAATATTAATAGAAATAACACTAATAGCAATATAATAATAGTAATACTAATAATAAGAGCAATAACAGTAATAGCAGCAGTGGGTGTAGAGCAGGAACACGGGGGGAACAGGTGGCCTGCAACCATAGATCCAAACTCTACAGCTCCGGAGGCAGAAATACCTGCAGAAAGCAGCAGAAAGAGAGAGAGAGAGAGAGAGAGAGAGAGAGAGAGAGAGAGAGAGAGAGAGAGAAAGCACACAACTATGGGAAGAAGTTGAATTAGTAACAAGCATTGATGGGATATGAGTGCATACAGATGGAGAGAAGAGAGGGGAGCTCAGTGCATCATAGGAAGTCTCCCGGCAGTCTAGGCCTATAGCAGCACAACTAAGGGGTGGCTCAGTCAGCCCTACTATAAGCATTATCAAAGAGTCTTAAGCCTATTCTTAAACGTGAGGAGGGTGTCTGCTTCCCGTACACAAACTGGGATCTGGTTCCACAGAAGAGGAGCTTGATAGCTGAAGGCTCTGGCTCCCATTCTACTTTTGGAGACTCTAGGAACCACAAGGGACCCTGCATTCTGGGAGCGCAGTGCTCTAGTGGGGTAATAGGGTACTATGAGCTCTTTAAGATATGATGGTGCCTGACCATTTAGGGCTTTGAAGGTGAGGAGAAGGATGTTAAATTCTATTCTAGATTTTACAGGGAGCCAGTGTAGAGAAGCTAATATTGGAGAAATATGATCTCTTTTCCTGGTTCTTGTCAGTAAACGTGCCGCAGCATTCTGGATCAGCTGGAGAGTCTTAAGGGATTTATTGGGGCAGCCTGATAATAGAGAGTTGCAATAGTCCAGCCTAGACGTAACAAATGCATGGACTAGTTTTTCTGCATCTTTTTGAGACAGGATGTGCCTGATTTTTGCGATGTTACGTAAATGAAAAAAGGCAGTTCTTGAAGTTTGTTTTATGTGGGAGTTAAAGGACATATCCTGATCAAAGATAACTCCAAGATTCCTTATGGTGGCGCTCGAGGCCAGGGCAATGCCATCTAGAGAAACTATATCTTTAGATAATGTGTTTCGAAGGTGTTTTGGGCCAAGTACAATAACTACAGTTTTGTCTGAGTTTAACATAAGAAAATTGCAGGTCATCCAGGTTTTTATGTCCTTAAGGCATGCTTGAAGTTTAGCTAATTGATTGGTTTCATCTGGCTTGATCGATAAATATAATTGGGTATCATCTGCATAACAATGAAAATTTATGGAGTGCTTCCTAATAATATTGCCTGAAGGAAGCATATATAAGGTGAATAGAATGCACTCTAAATCCTGACTGAAAATCCTCAAATAGCTTATTGTTGTGTAGAAAGTCACACAACTGACTAGCAACTGCTTTCTCAAGGATCTTAGAGATAAAAGGAGGGTTAGATATAGGTCTATAATTTGACAAAACCCCTGGATCAAGAGTGGGCTTTTTAAGAAGAGGTTTAATTACAGCTACTTTAAAGGACTGTGGCACATAGCCTTTTAATAAGTGATTAATGAGTGTCAATAAATCTTTTCAAAAGAAAGAAAAAAATCTGTTCTTATCAGTTTAATATCTGATATGTCCTCTATAAGGGGACAACATATTAAATGGGGGGGGGGGGGGTGATGACGTCTGACTCTGTCAGTGCTCCTCCTGCTATTTTGTTTTTTCCTTTGCAGGTTGCCTGCAGGTGGAGATGGGCAGAGCCATTTAACTTGATGCCTTGCATCTGGGCAGGCTGGGCCTAGGTTATTTAAGCTGGCTGCTCATTCTGTCTCGCTCTCTCACCATCACCATCTACCCTCTTGGTTTGGTTTTCCTCTTGATTTTGCCTTCACAACACCACACACACAGACTACAGAGTCATTTATCACTTTGTTTTAGTTTTAGTTGCAAATTATTATTGTTTGAATTACTTTAAATCTCGTGTGGTCTCCCTCTTTGTCTAGCCCATTGAGCTTGGGGGTGATGACGTCTGACTCTGTCAGTGCTCCTCCTGCTATTTTGTTTTTTCCTTTGCAGGTTGCCTGCAGGTGGAGATGGGCAGAGCCATTTAACTTGATGCCTTGCATCTGGGCAGGCTGGGCCTAGGTTATTTAAGCTGGCTGCTCATTCTGTCTCGCTCTCTCACCA
Organism: Macquaria australasica; assembly: GCA_005408345.1. NCBI lineage: Eukaryota > Metazoa > Chordata > Actinopteri > Centrarchiformes > Percichthyidae > Macquaria > Macquaria australasica. The sequence continues at coordinate 19,955 of SEMN01001304.1, forward strand.
TCACCATCTACCCTCTTGGTTTGGTTTTCCTCTTGATTTTGCCTTCACAACACCACACACACAGACTACAGAGTCATTTATCACTTTGTTTTAGTTTTAGTTGCAAATTATTATTGTTTGAATTACTTTAAATCTCGTGTGGTCTCCCTCTTTGTCTAGCCCATTGAGCTTGGGTTGTGACAAAAGATTCTCAGAAAACGTCATGAAAATCAACACCTTTGCCATGGAGTTTATTGGAAGTGTTTAAGGAGTTCCAAGTTTGTAAAGATCACTTCCTGTCATTTGAGGAAGCTGGCTGAATCCGTCCACATGCCTTTCTATAAACTCTCTATTCCACACTGTACATGCCACAGAGGCAGTGTCGTAAGTAAATAATTTCACGGTTATACTTAGAAGCTAATGTTAAGAATGTTATTTACATGTGAAAACATTTGATTCGTTTGTAATGCTTTATTTACATCGGGAAAAACACATGTTGCCAACAAAATGGTGATTGTTTGTATTGTCTTTGTTACAGTTTTCACTGTGTCTGTGTAAAATGGTGTAATGAGACACTGTAAACAGTACGTAAAGCTTACTATGACTCAAGTCATCATTTTGCAAGCAAGAGTTTAGCTAGTTGGATAGCTGCAGCTCCTACACTGTAGTGAAGACAAGTCATCCTCTGTCTCACAACACTTTGTACAAAGTAAAAAAAAAATTTGACTGATGTTTTACATCAAGTTAATGTGTAATCAAGTTAATAATCAAGTTGATGATGGTTTAATAATCATTATGTGTAATAAAACATTTTTTATTATCCTGGAAGTGCTGCAGAATATAATTGTATCTACAACAAGAGGCCCATGAGCAATGGCCGTAAACAACAGGTGAACTGTACATGTTCTTTCTGTGAGTTATGTACACCATTAGATTTGAGTAATGGCTGTTTGATAAGGGATGTCTGGAAAGGGAAAAATAATAACAATTGAACAAAAAAGGCATAGTGGATTTAGTGAAAGGAGGGCATTAAAAATTAGCCCCACAACAGGAGGAGTTAGAGTTAGTACATAGGACAAAGTAAAAAAATATTTTTTTTCAAAAGAGCTGTCTTAAAGTGTGTTTTTGTGCTTCACCGCTAAAACTATGTATTTCTATGTAATTTTTTATTCACATTTTATCAACCATGACAACATGCAGTGCTGATTCCAGATGGGACAGCTGCAAAAGCAAAGGTAACTGTTAATAAGTGCATAATAACGGATTTATTAACATTAATAAGACATAGAGACAAAGAGCAACATGTCATACTCTGAAAACCACACCCACCGGAGGGGAAAACAATCGGCGCCACAGTATGCAACCAAGGGCTGAAACAAAATGCCTGTAGCTAGCTAAAAACATTAGATTTCAGCATGTCAAAGTATTATTATAGCACCCTATGTCTTCCAGAGAGGACAAACTCAATATTGTGGATCTATCTCAGTGTCCCTTCTCAAGCTAAGTTACTGTAGTTAGCTATGGCACTTGCAAACATATTACTGCATAGCTTTCTGATTTAGCCACATTCCAAGCTGCATACTGTCAAAATGCTTTAGCTTAACTTACTGCAATAAAGTTAGCCTAAAACTGACATTTGGATATTTGACTTAGGCTACCAGTGACAAAATGCTTGTTGCACATGTAGGCATACTGAGCACCCCACAGTGTTCCCATTCTTCCTGCTGATGCCTCACGTCTGTATCCACTTTTGTCCTAGTGTAAACCACTGTGCTATGTTTTGATGTCTAATAAGCCTTCCTGGATCATATTTCATTGTCTCACCAGTACCTGAAACAAACACAACCCCACCAACACAGTCCCTTGCCTGTTTTTAATGCAGTGCTGTTTTCAGTGTGCACACCCAGTAGCAGTAGGTTACTGGTTGGGTTTTGGGTCTCTGGGTATATATTAAAGGAACAGTATGTAATATATTTACTGTACTAAATCATAAAATGACCATGATATGATATCAGAGTAACAAGGAAACATGCTAAGTTGAAATACTGGCTTTTCTGACAACAATGCTACAGCCAGTATGTTCCCCTTTGAAATTTCCATTCTGGAGCGGAATGTCTGTTTGTGTTTTGGCCTGTGTGATCATGCGCACTGTCCATTTCCCACTGGACACCCCAGGCTGCCAGATATGAAACAAATTGGCAGGAAAACAGCGTGCTGCAGACATGGAAGCAAGAAAAGAAACTGGATCCACAGAGATAACTTTAGATTCTACCCCACCGAAAAAGCTTTCTTCTAAAAAGCTCCATGACCAGAGACCAGAGGGTAAATATTGCAGATTTGAGCATTTGAAAGTTGGAGACAGCTTAGAGCCCAGAAGGATTTTAAGTCGGATACTAATTTTCTCCTGATGTCATGGCAAGTGCCATGCCACTTTGTCCTCCCTATGTCTCTTCTGTTTTTCCCCTCCATGTTGTTTCCTGTTTGTCTTGTTCTCCCTCTGTCTGTGAGCTCTCTCCCTTCCCACTGCAGTAGGTGTGGTGATCCTCCTCTGGTCCTCCTCTCCATGACATCAGTCACTCACCTGCTCCTCATTCTCTCATCAACACTACAGGATTTAAACCCCGGTTTCACCTCCACTTGCTGCCAGATTGTGCAGTCTACTTAGTTGGTACAAGTCTTGGCTCCTTGATACGTGAAACTAGTTATCCTAGTGTCGTTTGTTAAAAGTTTCTATAACCGTTTCTCTTGTGCTCCAGGTCAATTACTCACCCTCACACCGCTATCCTGCAGCCACCGCCAGCCAAAAACCTCCTCCATCTCGGAGCCCTGGAACCCTCGGCCATCTCTGATCTCCGGCCTTCTCTCCAGCTTCAACTCCGACCCACCTCTTGTGGCTTACTTTCTAAACTTTGCAAGTAGTTCAGTAAATCCTTTAATCCATACCTCAGAGTCTGCTTTTGGGTCCTACCATTTACCTACTTGTCACACCTGAATAGGTAAGCATTGAGCTTCAGCTAAGGTTAGCTAACCTTAACTTATTTATCATGGCTATTAATAGGAATGAGCATTTTATGTAATTTCAACATTTGAGTACTCGCATTCATACTTTGTGGTCTGTGTTCAGCTGGGTTATCAAGGCACTGAGTATGAGACACACAGCCTGCTTCCCCCTCTACCAGCACCAACCATAGAGGAACTCCAGGAAAGGTCTTGGTAGGTGAAAAACACAACATTGTGTTTTTCTTGGGCTAAATGAAACGCACTTGAGGTTTGACCATATGTATGACATCAGTTAATGCACAGATAGAAACTGTCCTTTCTTTTCTACATCACTCTGCTAAAGAACTAGTCCACAAAACAATAACTACATTTGTCTAATTGCAGTTATTCTCCTCCTTATGGTGAGAATTACCTGAATCTCAATACTAGTTATAACTAGTAAGTACTTTAATCTTGTAGTATTCTTGCTGATCTCAGCATTCCTCATATTATTGTCATACTATGTACAGCATTTGGTTCTAAAATGTTTCACTTATCACTACTGTAACTGGTGTTTGTCACCATTTTCAAGAACTCGGATTACAATACCTAAATGTTAATCCCTTTCGCGTGTATGTCTGTATTGCTCTAAATGGGGAAATTTATACAAAGGTTTAATGTTAATGAATTTTAATGTCTTTCATCAATTTGTAAAAGTAACCCTAACTGATGTTATTTTTAAAGAATGACGGCAGTGTAGGTGAATAATTCAATTTCAAAAAAACAAACTGGAATAAACTCATGTACAACCATAAATGCATCAAACTGAGGTAGCTGGGTGAGGTTTCTTATAAATTAAGTTTCATTTCAGTTTGATGCCCTGATGTTGCACCTGCCTCCAGATGGTTTGCATGGCAATGCCAACAGGAGAGTGTTTGCTTTTTGAAGGCGAGGGACAAAACTAATGTACTGGCCCTGGGGATCAGGGTACTTTTTCCTGATCCGCCATACACAGCAGCTAGGGATAACAAGACAGTTTCCCTGACCCAATGCCCCAATGTTGCCAGATGTACTGCCGACAGGCAGCATATCTGAACTCCTGTTTGTCAACCCCGGCCTCCCTTGCTTCGCTAACACATCATTCCTGTACTATCGGTGCAGATGACAAAAAAAAGAATTTAAGACGGAGGGTGAAGTGTGGCAGCTGGCTAATGCAATGGTTGGCCCCTGGCTACAGCATTTTCTCTCCAGGTCTGTTGCCATCTCCCTGCAATTCCCATATGTACAACAGCGAATGGTGTATGGAGGTACTTTTATGCAATCGAACAATAGGTTTGAGAGAAACTGTCCACACTACAATCAAAAAATGGTTCATTGTAAATAAAATAAGTGATGAAAACATGTATTAATCAACCAGTTGAGGCAGATGACCGCCCACCCAGAGCCTGATTCTGCTCAAGGTTTCTACCCGTTATGTTACGAAGAGCCATCTAGGAAGCAGGGAGAGGACCCAAATGCAGACAAGTGGGGAGACTGAAGCAATTCAAAGATTTATTAGATACAAAATAAACTTACAAAAACTCAGGAACTGATACGCTGGGAAACACCAGGAACACAACACGACGAGACCACCAACAACATCAATGACCCAACAGAGAACAAAGGGAAAGGACCGGTGTGTGTGTGTATATATAGGAGAGGAGACAACGAGGGAAGTAGACACAGGTGCATAACAAGACACAGGTGAAAACAATCAAAACAGGCGGGAAAAGAACAAAGACAGGAAGTAAAAAATACACGAGACAAGACCAGGGAACTTCAAAATAAAACAGGAAACCACACACAGTCCACACAAGAGTCCTTGGGATCATGACATGTTAAAAGGGAGTTTTTCCTTGCCACTGTCGCCTAGTTCTTGCTCATGGTGGGAACTGTTGGGTCTCTGTAAATATAAAGAGTCGGTCTAGACCTGCTCTATATTAAAAAGTGCCCTAAGATAACTTTGTTATGATATGGCGCTATATAAATAAAACTGAATTGAAAATTGAATGCAAATCCAAAAGTTTTGTTTGCGAATCCAAACGTTTTGCTTCTGGTTCAGCTGAATTCCGTGGGCGGGACTTACGCTGAAAGATGCAAGACACGTTTCTATTGGTCAGTCTCGATCAGAGTGACAGCTTGGCAACATCCGCAGTCAGTTCTATGTCGTACGTGCTCCGCCCTCTAACGGGCTTCGCTATTGGTTCATCCCCTCGAGGCTCCGCCTCGGCACCTGAGTCAAAGTTCATGCACTCACCATCCAATCAGGAGGTAGTCCCCTTCCCTACAAAACCCCAGTACGCGCATTGCTCGTTTCCCTTTTTCAACTCAGCAACCTGTGGTCTAGTTCAGCGAAAAAATTGTCACCATCTGGTGTCGCGTCTAGTCAATTTTGCGCTTGGAGATGGCCAGCAAGCCTTGTGTGCCTCACTGATGTCAATGGCGGACCAGCACGGTCAGAGGCATCAGAGTGAGGCCGGCACCTGCCTCGACTATCTCACGCTCCCCCCGGAGGAGCATGAGCGTCAGGCACGGTTTGCCGAGGCTGGTCGCTCCCTCCACGCTGGCCGGCGCTGACGGTGCGGAGGGTGGCGGCTTGGCGTAGGGCGTAGACCGCCTTGACAGAACCATTACTTTTCTGGTTTAGCAAGGCGGCTATAGTGTGTTTGTGTCTCTGGCATGCGAGTCGCCGCCGCTCCGATCGGCACACTACCCGATCATATATTATAACTGTCTCTGAATGTTTTCTTACTCGCACTGCACATTCTTGTAGCACTTCACATTCTGAAACACAGCTTGTTCAGATGTTAGCGCCGTTAGCCATGACTTTCTGGTATTAGCACGGCGGCTAATAGTGTGTTTGTGTCTTTGGCTTGCGAGTCGCCGCCGCTCCGATCGGCACACCACCCGAGCAGGACATGTGTTGGACAGCGGCGCCGCTGTTATATTATAACCGCGTCTCTGAATGTTTTCTTACCTGCACTGTACATTCTGTTGGTCTCTTGAGGTCTTCTGCTAGCACTTCACATTCTGAAACACAGGTTGGTTCAGTTGTTAGCGCTGTTGGCCGTGGTCTTCAGCCATTAGCAGGACGGCTAATACGTTGTTTGTGTCGCTGCCGTTCTGATCGGCACATCACCCAGGCAGGGAGTGTGCCGGAGAACGGCGGCGCTTATATCCGAGCATCCGCGGCTGACGCCGCCTCGACCCATGGTGGCGAGCAGCTGTCATCGCGGGTGCATATACTTCACACAGTGGTTTCACCACGGCTTCACAAGCGGCCTCAAGTAAGCCGCAAAACTCCAGTAGCATGGCTTGCGCGGCTAGCGGTGCTGGCTGCTGCCATTTCTGGCTCTGACCCCAGAGGCCGTCAGAGGTGAGTGCAGTCGTTCATGAACCGCACGCTAGATGGCGGTCATAACACTGCAGCAGCAGAGTGCGGTGCCAGAGGAGTCATCCCTCAGGTGAGTACTGTTTCACCTGGTGAACTCTACGGTCCACAGCGGAGCTCGGTGCTTCACTTGGCCTTGATGTTCATTTTGCCCTGTCGTCCTCAGCGATCGGTTCACCGGGGGACGAAGAGAGGGAGGCAGCAACTTTGTTTGGGGTTCCCGCGGGTTCATAGCGGTCTCAGGTTCAGCTGCGTAACTCCGCTAGCATGGTTAGTGCGGCTAGCGGTGCTAGTCGCTGCCATTTGGCTCTGACCCCGCCGCATTGACTGATGAGGGCGTAATGGTGTATGGTCTCTGAGAGATTTTCTTCCAGCTCTTCCCTGCCTGTGGCACTGCCCGGGTCAGAGGTTAGCGTGGCTAGCCGTGAGTTCACAACCATTAGCAAGCAGGCTAATAAGTTGTTTATGGGTCACTGGTTTGCTAGTCGCCGTCGATCTGTGGTACGCATGTGGTAGCGCCGGCGGGTGATGGAGTTTCAACCCACGGTGGTGAAACGGCGTCATCAGCGGTGCAGGGTATTCACACGTTGGGGGTCCCGCGGGTTCATATGCGGTCTCAAGTAGAGCCACGTAACTCCGCGAGCATGGTTAGCGCAGCTAGCGGTGCTAGTCGCCGCCATTTTGGCTTTGACCCCTCTGCTTTGACCGATGACGTCAGAGGTGAGCGCCATGTGCAGTCAGGTAGGAACCAGACGCAGAATGGCGGTCGTAACGTTGCGGCAGCAGAGTACGAGGCTGACGTTCCTCATGTGAGTACTGTCTCTTTGTTAGAAGGAACCAGTGAACATCATGACCCACGGCGAAGTGCAGTGGCTTCGTCCGGTCTTGATGTGGATGGTTCGCCGTCGCTCTTGGCGGTCGGTTCGCCAGTGGAGGGTGCACGAGAGGCAGCTATTTCGTTGTTGGCTTTAGCTGCGTCACGGCCCTTTCTGGCAGGGCCCCCCGTCCGTCCTTCCCCAAGGCGGGAGGGTCGGTGCGGGTGGGCCCGTTCTACTGCTTCTCGCCGAGCCCGTTGCACTCCCGCTCACGGACCGTTACTCTATGTGGGTGCGGCTGTGCAGCCCTCTCTCTGCATGGATGGACAGAACGCTGCGGAGGGGTTACGCGTTGCAGTTTTGCTGCACACCCCGGGCGTTCGGCGGCATCTTGCGAACATCGCTTGCCGACCCAGCAGAGACGGCGGTATTAAAGGACGCAGTAGCCGCGCTTCTTCGGAAGGGGGCAGTTACCATGGTTCCCGATTCAGAAGCACGGAGCGGGTTTTTCTCCCCGTATTTTCTGGTACCCAAGAAGTCGGGGGGGCTGCGGCCGATTTTGGATCTGCGCAAGTTGAACAGGTTCATTGCGCGCAGGCCTTTTCGCATGTTGACGGTCAGGCAGCTTATGGAATGCATTCGGCCAGGCGACTGGATGACATCCTTAGATCTGACCGACGCATACTTCCATGTCCCCATCCTACAGCGTCACAGGAAGTACCTGCGCTTCGCGATGGTCAGTGTTATCAGTTCGGTCGTCTTCCGTTCGGATACTCCGTCTCCCCGCGCACGTGTGGAGATGGCGTTGGTACCGCTCAGAAAAAAGGGGGTGAGAATCCTGAATTACATAGACGATTGGCTGATTCTCGCCGCCTCCAGACAGGAGGCCGAGGCCCATACAGCGCTGGTCATTCAGCACATCACGCAGTTGGGCTTCGCTGTCAACCCCAGCAAGAGTCTTCTGTGGCCGAGTCAGCAGGCAGCGTATCTGGGGCTTATACTCAACTCCCGTGCCATGACGGCACGGCTGTCGGAAGCGCGTGTGACAGCAATTTTGCAACTGGCCCGCCGAGTGAGGGGCTTGGCGCTAGTCCCAGCAGGCAGTGTCATGTCGCTCCTCGGTATGATGTCGGCAGCCCATCCGGTAATGCGTCTGGGCCTGTTGCACATGAGGAACCTGCAGCGCTGGTTTCTTCGGCTTCGGTTGCACCCACGTCGCGACAAGTGCCGCGAGCTTCATGTCCCGGGGGTGGCACGGCGGGATGTCATATTCTGGGACTCGCCCGCTCGTCTTCGCCAGGGGGTTCGACTGGGGGTGCGTCTCTCATTACGTGCAGGTGTTTACAGACGCCTCTCTGGCAGGTTGGGGCGGGACCTTCAACCAGGCCAGTGTGGGGGGCATGTGGCAGAACTCCTCCCGGCACATCAACTTGCTGGAGTTAACGGCAGTACAGAAGGTGCTGCACCACTTCGCCCCTCAGCTCAGGGGGAAGAATGTCATGATACGGTCAGACAATACCACGGCTGTGGCCTACCTGAACAGGCAAGGGGGGGTTCGATCACCAGCACTTCACAGACTTGCGGTGTCGATTTTGACCTGGGCGGATCGCCACTTATCGTCCCCGAGGGCTCGCTACGTTCCGGCTTCCCTCAACACGGGGGCAGACAGGATGTCCCGGGGGGGTCCGTTGGGGGAGGAGTGGAGCCTCTCCTCGGAGATGGCAGCTCTGGTCTGGCAGCGGTTCGGACTACCGGTGGCCGACCTTTTTTGCAGCCAGAGAGAACGCTCTGTGTCCGTTATGGTTCTCTCTGAGGCCGACGGACGCTCCCCCACTGGGGGTGGATGCTTTAGCTCATCCACATTGGCCTCACGGTCTGCTGTATGCTTTGCCGCCATTGAGGCTGATGATGCAGTTGCTCCACAGGATCCGGATGCAGCACTTGGTCGTGATAGTAGTGGCGCCGGACAGTCCCGGGGCCAGGTGGTTTCCGGCTCTGGTCCAGCTAGTGGAGGCAGGCCCGTGGCCGGTGCCAGATCGACCCACGGCTCTCTGGCAGGCAGGGGGCTCCATCCTCTCGCGCCCGGTTCTGGGTCACCGGCTCTTGGTCTGGAGATTGAGAGGGTGAGATTGGAAGGCTTGGGCCTTCCGGCCACGATTCAACATGCTCGTGCTCCGTCCACTACCAAACTCTACGCATCACGATGGCGGCTGTTCACAGGTTGGTGCGAGGCCAGGGACCTCAGGCCCAGCTCTTGCTCCCTGCAGGGGTTGTTTGACAGCGGTCGTGCGGCGGCTACTGTAGCTGTCTTTGCGGCAGCTATTACAGCGGGCCACGAGGGGTTCGGTCGCTTCACAGCCCGGAGTCACCCTTTAGTTAAACGCTTCTTACGGGGGGCTCGTCGGTTGCGGCCCCCTATTCGACGCCTGGTTCCCCAGTGGGACCTTCAGACGGTTTTGGACGGCCTGGCAGGCCCACCGTTCGAGCCATTGGAGCAGGCAGATTTGGAGGCCCTGTCGATCAAGACGGCGCTCCTGCTAGCCTTGACCTCGGCAAAGAGAGCAGGAGACCTGGGGGCCTTGTCTGTGCATGCTGATTGCATGTCAGTCAGTGATGACGGGGAGACGCTAGAGCTGCGTCCGAACCCGTCTTTTCGGCCGAAGGTCATTACCGCCTCTTTCAGGTCTAGGGTTGTTCGCTTGAGAGCTTTCTTTCCCCCGCCGCATGCGTCGGCGGACGAGAAACGGCTTCATACATTGTGCCCGGTGCGCGCAGTCTGCATCTATGTTGAGCGCACTGCGGGTTTTCGGCGGTCTGATCAGTTGTTTGTCTGCTATGGTAGTCGGGCTCAGGGGGCTCCACTGTCTTCGCAGCGACTAGCCCATTGGATTTGCGCGGCTATCCGGGGGGCCTATGAGGTGATGAGGCACGTCCCCCCGGTGGGGATAGGGCACATTCTACGAGGAGCATCGCTGCTTCAGTGGCCCTTTTTCAGGGGTGTGTCGGTGGCTGACATCTGCTTGGCCGCCTCCTGGTCTTCGGCTTCTACTTTTGTGCAGTCCTGTCTAGGGATGTGACTGCTGGCTCTGTGTCACATGCTGTGTTGGGTGCACAGGTGACGGAACCTTCAGCTACTCTAGATGGAGGTTCAGCGTGACATGCCTGATCAGCGGCTGTCATCGCAGCCTGGCACAAGTCTCCCCGGTGGGTGGCACTCGACCGGGGAACTACTGTGTACAGGGATAGTGGCTCTTAGTGGGTTCGGCCCAGCTGGGAGTACATCTCATCCCTACGGCCTTCGCCTCGGTTTTAACCAATAGCGAAGCCCGTTAGAGGGCGGAGCACGTACGACATAGAAATAAAGGTTACCTGGTGTAACCCCAGTTCTATGAGTACGTGCGAGGCCCTCTAACTACCAACCCAGCTGGCCCTGGTGGCGGTTGCTGAGTTTTCAAGGGAAACGAGCAATGCGCGTACTGAGGTTTTGTAGGGAAGGGGACTACCTCCTGATTGGATGGTGAGTGCATGAACTTTGACTCAGGTGCCGAGGCGGAGCCTCGAGGGGATGAACCAATAGCGAAGCCCGTTAGAGGGCCTCGCACGTACTCATAGAACTGGGGTTACACCAGGTAACCTTTATTTAACAAGAGAGGGTGTTTTGAACTCATGGAGAAGACCAGAGAAACTCAATACGCATTTATGTTTCTTTACACATAACCACCGCCGTTTTAATGCACAGGCTTACCAGAGCTCAAGCCCCGCGGCCCAATGACGTGAAAGGGTCCACGAGGATCGGGGGGGAAAATTCACAAGGAGAAAAAAAAAGCTTGACTTTGTGTGGTACTCGGTCCCGACTGTTTTGTGTGTGTGTGTGTGTAAGCGCATATGCGCGCATTATGTGTGAGAGAGATTGATACTGGCCTACAGTGAGCCGGCCTGTACCTTTTGGTGACACAATTTCTGTATCTAGTGTGCAAAATACGGGGGTCTCGGACCCCCGATGACGGCAAAATCAAATTTTGAGTGGGTCTCAAAATTAAGCTAATTATTTATTATTTATTGTAAAATGTGTTTTCATGTTTAAATATTGAAAGGTAAGGAGCAACACAGAAAATGTGACAGTGATGACTGATGACTGATGACAGTGAACAGTGACAGTGATGTAGCCAGCAGCTGCTGACGTGGTTCTGACTCCGCGGTTCCGCTGCTATTCATGATGTCGCTGTATAAACTGTGAAGCTTTCAGAACAGCTCACAGAGTCAGAAAAGCTAACAAGGTCAGTTAACAGTTAAATCCCGGTGAGTTCATGAAGGTATCCACGCTGTGCCAGCTGTCCGTAAAATTACGCACTGGCTGATGTGTATGTGTACACACACACACACACACACACACACACACACATATATTATTTTTTATTTTTGCAATAATGGGTCATTACATGCAATATCTTGGACATAACCATTAAACATCTGAATTAACCATATACACTTACCTGTATTTAAGTTTTGATATTGTACATACATAGCTATATGCCACTTCTCATACATATCTACCCTTACCCCCCTAACCAATTCATATTTTTGACATTGTGTATATTTTGGATTTGCACCTTGATCATTTTTATTTGCACTTGATATATTTGCACTCTTCCTACTTTTTACTACAACTGCTGCACAACAATTTCCCTCTGGATGAATAAAAGTTCTATCTTATCTTAACTGATACTAATGGAAGTGGCTGTAGCTCTACCTAATTTTGAATGTCCAACAGACAGAGATCTAGTACAACCTGAATGGGAGAGTCTTTTTAACATCCCTGTTATCTGTTTCCTCAACAAGGTCATGTAAAGAAAAAACAAAAATTAAATTTCACAAAAATAAATACAGGGTTTAATTCACAAAAGGTAGCCTAAATGTTTTCATCTTTTCACATACTTACTGAATAAGGTGGTAAAATGCTTCGGATGAAAAAGACACTTGAACTTTAAATTTTTCTTAGTTTCTCTCTGAAATTAGAAAATCTCAAGTTAAGACGACCTTTTCTATTTTACTATATATTAAGGGGAGCCCAAAAATTGCACTTATTGTTTAATGGATTTAATGAATTCTGTCTACTTTCAGAACTTCTTTTATATTCACTTAACAAACTATGTACAAAGAAATATGTTGTTATTTGTATTGTTTTATAGTTTCAGTCTTATATTTAAACTTCTGTGTAGCATGGTCGCATTAACCTGACAGGAGGCCCCAGGGGAAAAAATGAGTTGCCGGGCTCCTGTTTACCCCCAATTCCTCCACATTTCTGTACATTTTGTACAGAATTTCTATGATGGAATATTACATGGCCCTTGGTTTGTTGTGTGATAATTTGTGGTGTGGTAACACAGAAATTTAGGATTATGCAGCTGTAGGCCTAATATCTGCTGAGATAATGGAGGTTGTAGAACAAACTTTTGACACATGGACCTCTTTTTAAGACAGAACCTTAAATTTAGGCAATAAAGTAGGACCCACCTTGAGACCCTTATAATACCACTTTTTGCCCAGTTGGTAATCCAGCCTTGCTGCTTTGGGCCCCAAGGCACGGACCATAATCATGTAGCATTCCTGTGGACAAATTAACCAGGTATTTGGTGCTTCCAAACAAATTGTCAAGAAATCCAATTGCCACCCAATGAAACTGGCGCTTTTGGGGCCCCTGGAAGTCTGACATCCCTGGGAAGTTGAGGCTTTTGGTGGTAATCCAAACAGAAATCCATACTGAGCAGCCAGTGTTGGCCGGATGTTAGGCGACCATCCAGTGTAGTGGTCTAGCGTATTGACCAAGCGATGTTTTAATTTGAAAGTGCCGACCGGAAGTTTTCTCAGTCATTGCGGAGTACTTGACGCTGATTTAGTGAACACTGCACTACTGGCTGCATGGAAGAAAGCTGTCTAGTGAACGTAGTGGATATTTGTTACTAGACATGACGTTGTTAACAGCAACAACTCTGATGGACTGAGAGAACTGTGCTCGGAAGAAACAATATTTAATTGTTTATTATACTCAGGAGCTTCTGGTTTTCATATTTGGATAAAGAAAAGATTTGTGTCAGCTGGGTGAGGAGAGGAGCCAGAACACCGCATCAAATATGTACGTTGGTTCAAATGTTTTTCATTTAAATATCTTACCTATTCTCATATCTAACTAGCTGTTTTGCCATATTGTTTATTTCGCTATCTTCTCGAGTTTAGTCCTAGTTAACGTCCTGTTTTTGGATGGGGGCTTAGCTATTGCCTTAGCCCAGGATATCTTCTCTGTCTTGTTTATTCGCTTTTCTCTAACTGCCTCTGCCTGCTGCAGTTTTGTCCTGTCACCCCGTCACGTCCCGTCCCGTTCTCTGCAGTATGACCAGCGTGCCAAACTGTGTTTACAAATCTTTTAATTCTGCAGTACTACTTCTAGCTTGAGCTCTAGCTTCAGTCAAGTGGTTTCAATAAAATGTCACCTTGTTGGTTTGCTTGTTGCAGAACATTCCGCAATGTTCTTACAAGAAGACATAAAGAAATACTGAGTGGTAGCAAGCATTGTGGAACATTCATAACAGCTAGGTGTCAGTTAAAATAAGTGCTCTTTGGTGAATAGTGTGTTGTCTAGTATACCAAACAACCAGTATCGTAAAGTTTTAACGTTTTCGAAGGGTTTGACTTAAATTTGTTTCGTCGTGAGTGGCTGCGTTGTAACAGTTTGTATTTGGATTGGAATATCACAGAATTGGAAATGGAAAAAGTGTTGTTAGTTTATGCCTTTTTGTTCATGTGCGCGTACCTGAGACAGTTCATGAGATAAAGGACAGTGCCCATGTTTCATGACCAAAGCTAAAGCTTTGCATGACACGCTGTGTGCATGTGTACAGTATGAGTGTATGCAGATGGCATATTAAAAAAGCCAAGGATTGCATCTTTGAATATTGAAATGACAGATTGGGACATGATAAGACCATTGCTTTGATTTGTGTGTGTGTGTGTGTGTGCGCAAGTACCATTTTAGTAGAGTTTGGGTAAACTATTTTATTACTGAATTAAGTCACTTTTAGTTACTATGTAAATATTGTTATTGTATATTGATTCTAAATTTTCTCATTTCATTCCACTAAAATATAAGATGGTAGATGGACCGCACTTTTAAAATGTTTCAACCTGATTAGGGCAAAGCTTAGAGTCTCTCATTTGCCCAGAAAAGCCTTGCATTGAAGATAAGATAAAATACTTTATTGTACTACTATTGACTACACATAAGGTGCAAGATACAAACAAGGTACAAAACTAGGTACAAACAATGATGGACTGACTTTACTATTCACCAGAGGGACTTGCGGTCTAAGTTGTTGCAGTTCCCATACCAGAAGTGATGCAGCTGGTCAGGATGCTCTCGATGGTTCCTTCCTGAAGTCAGGTGTCATCTCTTTTGTCTTATCAGCGTACATAGGCTTCACCTTCCCTCTGTATGCTGTCTCATAGTCGTTGCTGATGAGGTCGTCTGCGAACTTAATAATATGATTGGAGTTATATTTGGTGGGGCAGTCGTGGGTCATTAGGGTGAACAGCAGGGGGCTGAGCACACATCCCTGGGTAGCGCTGCATACTGTCTGGGGTCTCTCTGTGAGTCCAGGATCCAGTTACAAAGGGGAAGTGTTCAGGCCCAGGGGGCCAAACTTCCATACCAGCTTCTGGGGAATGATTGTGTTGAATAGCCTAAACAGCATTCCCATGTGGGTGTTCTGACAGGGCTAGGTGGAAACAGAGGAAATGGCATTGCCTGTGGACCTGTTGGGGAGATGTGCAAACTGGAGGGGGTCAAGTGAGGTGGGGAGACATGATTTGATCTGACGCATGACTAGACTCTCGAAGCACTTCATTGTGATTGGTGTGAGTGCTACAAGGCAGTTGTCATTGAGTCAGGACACAGATTACTTTTTCGGCACTGGGATGATGGTGGTGTTCTTGAAGCACGAGGGGACATCTCCCTGAGCCAGGCAGGCTTGCGTAGGTTCATTCTAGCTAGGATTCTCCTGATGTCGGCTGTGGACTGACAGAGTACCTGGTCGTCTGGGGGCTGCAGTCTTTCTGGTGGGCATGTTGTTCATGGCTTCAAACCATGCATAGAAGTCATTCAGTGCCTCCGGGAGGGAGGCGTTGCTTTTGCAGGTGTGTGCACACTGTAGCATTTGCACACCATAACCTGTTGAGATAAACACACAACCCCCCTTGTTGAGTCTTATGGGAGGATGAGGCCTCCCTATCTCCATGGAAAGAGATTAGTCCGTTCAGCTGAATGGTCAAGTCGGCTATGTTGTCATGGAGACATATTTCTGGGAAAAAGATATAGTCGAGAACATGTGTGCTGGTTTTCTTTTCCAAAAACAGACACGGACTAACATTTAAAGTAACATTTGATACCTTGTTTCCATGCACGTTGCCATATTTAGTATATATTTAACTGCAATTTTAGAAGTAACAACCAACCAAACATTTATAATTTTACAGTCAATATGAAACTAGGCCTAAATTCAGTTGGGTCACATTTATCTAAAAAGGACCATATTTCACGTAACATTTGACTTCTTACCATCAAATTAAGTTAGTCCAAAATAAGAAATAACACTACTTAAATAATATGACTTATTATTATACATTGTTATACTTTTTCAATGTCCTGTGGCTTCTGTAAAATCTGAAATGTGACTTGCAAGACTAGTTAGAGCTAATTTTCCCTACAGTCTAGTTTACATACAGTGGGCTAATGAAATAGTGTTAGAAGAACATTTAATGATCATTTGATTAAAAAGACTAACTCTGACTCAACAAAATCACCACTGCAAACACTGATGGTGAATTACATTAGGTGACTATTTTAAAGCTATAAATGATTTATCAGTAAAAATTGCCAAACATTATCAGGTTCCAGCTTCATTTTTTATCATTATAAATTTAATATTTGGGGGTTTAGGACTGATGGTCGGATAAAATCAGCAATTAATGATACATCACTTTTGGTTCTGGTATCTTGTGATGGACATCTGTCAAACTCTGACATTTTTAGACTAAATAAATAACTTATTGATTAATTGATAATGAAAATAACTGTCAGTTGCAGCCCTTCTGCTTCCTCTCACCTCCTATATTATGACATCCAACAAGCTACCTGTCTCCAGATGGAGTGACAGCATTCTTGGCATAGCTTTGAAATACAGCGCATACTGTAGTAGTACTCTGCGGGCAGAAACAAACACAATGTCCTGTTTGATTGTGTTCCAAGGGGGAAGGTCATGGAATCCAAATGTTATGGTAATAGGTGACAAAGACAAACTCGTTTAGGCTGACTGTGGGAATGCTCCCTCGATACCACAAACACACTCTCTCTGTGTTGCTCTCTCAGAGCCAAGTGAACAGTAAGTCCATTGTGCTGTTGCAGGGCTCTCACTGTTAGAAGACCTAATTCAGCTAATAATCAGGTCTGAGCTAACAAGCTGCATGAAACGGATACAGAACAGAGGGCAGACACTGTACTCACTCATCTGATTCTCATTTCATTCAACATATACTGTATTGATCTTTAAGCAAGATGGAACATAAAGGATTGTGTCACTAATTTTCAACATTTACTGTGCACTTGTAGTTTGACCTGCTTAGTAGACATCACACATTCAGGTGTTCTTTGTCTGTAATGCAATTTAAAAAGTAAAATCTGGAAAATGTTCGGCATGATTGTCATCTTTGTACTCTGCTTAAAGGCACATTGCTTTCATACTGGCTCAACCTACAGCTAGCGATGCAGTCACAGGGTGAGTAGTAGCTCAACCTGCAGTTTTTCTTGCTTCAAAGTCCAACAAATTTACTTTTCAAGCTCTCACGGTTTCATCTGGTAAAGAGAATGATTGAAGCTGAAAGTGAGAATGAAAAGCAAGGATCGCTCTCTAGTCTAAGATGACTAATTTACTAAGAACTTCTTAATGTTGTGCTCAGCACCACCACACACTGAGCCGAAACAAATAATAGTTAGGCAATATATTGCATTCATGAAGTGATGAGTAATAAAATACCCAATAACTAACCTAGAAAGAAGCATACCGGATGAAAAATGAAATGTGTAGACAATGTAAAAACATAGAGTGTAGAAACATACTGAATGTAGGTCAGAGGGCTCACTGAATGGTTTGATGAAAATGATGTGAATCATGTGCTATGGCCTTCACAGTTTCAGGCAGAGACAGTTAGAGAAAAGCGAATAAACAAGACAGAGAAGATGTCCTGCGCTAAGGCAATAGCTAAGCCCCCATCCAAAAGTCAACTGAACACCTATGGGAAATTTTGGAGTGACGTGTTAGATGGCGCTCTCCACCACCATCATCTAAACATATTCCAGAAGATGAGGGAATACTTTTTGCACCAAGGTGAATATTATTTTCCTATGCAATCTTTATGTGAATATATTTATACAGTATATAATTATACAAGACTATTTGGTAACCATGGTAACACACATGCATGTCAGCACCAGAGTTCAGGGACTTTCCATCAGAAAGTGGGGGCAGGGTTTGAACTCCTCTCTCAAGCCCTCTTTTTTTCATTTATTTTATCAACTACTTCCATCACTTTTCATGTGAACAACAGTTTGCAACACTAAGAATACCTTCGAAAAGAGACTGTTTAAAGCGTGTGCCGTTATCCCCCTTTGACTGATTCTCATGTCTCGGCCTTCCATATGACGGCAAACTAGCCTTCAAGTGTGGCTTTTCTTTTTCTTTTTCTTTTTAATTGTTTGTACTTACTTACTTTACTATCAGCTGTTGTTCCAGCTGATAGTAAAGAGAAAGAGTAGCAGTGAAAACTGGAGCACCACAGAAAGAGTGGCAGTTTGAAGCATGGGTGTATGCACATGTGTTAGCAGACAGTAAACCAGCTGAGGCCCAAAAAGCAACCTGACGTGGTTTACCCAGCGTGCATTCTGTCTCTTGGACAGCCTAAGGCCTCTGTCCCTCTCTCTCATATGTACGCGCACACACACACACACACACACACACACACACACACACACACACACACACACACACACACACACACACACACACACACACACACACACACACACACAAGGTCCTTTGAAGTTAATGACTTCCTCTGGTGGGGTTGACTTCCTTGAAGAACTGGACAAACCACCAATTAACACACACAAACTTTGAAACATGGATATATACACACTAATATAGACATGTGCACACAAGTGCCAGTCTGGACTATTAAAGCTGTAATGAGAGTTAATGACTTAAGGTTTGGTTTTTCAGAAATACAATTTGTATTTTGCGGCCTGGAACATTTTTTAGCCTCCACAGTCAGTGTTTTAATTCTGGGTTAACTCAAGGCCAGTGTCATGCTACACTGAAAGCCCTTCTCCAAAAGAGTAAGGTGGTTTCTAAGGGTCGTGTTATGCTAAAAAAAAGAACTAGTCTGTGCGATGGCTTGTCTGACCTCATCACAAATCAAGGGTTTAGCTGTTCCAAACTGTCACAATAGAAAGGCGGGATCAAAAGCCAGCCATCATAAAGAGGAGGGGGACGCGATCTTGTTTAAATATGGGGATAACGGCACATATTTTCAGGCAGTCTCTCCTGGAAGACATTCATAGTGTTGCACTTGGTTGTTCACATGAAAAGTGACAGAAGTAGTTGTGTAAAGAATGAAAAAAGAGCTAAAATCCTGCATACTTTATCAGCATCTTAAGTTTATTAGAGGTGTTTCTAATATTTTGTACACCCTATTTATATCAATCAGGGAAGATTACATATTAGAAACACTCACTCACTATAATACAATTCAACAACAATTCAACAGCATCGCAAACTACAGCCTCTCAAAAGATCAACACCTCCAAATATTTTCAACACAAACTGAACATTAGAACATTCTTGTAGGGAAGATTTATTGCAATGCTGTTGGATTAGACCACTTTCGTTTTAGCTGGGTGGACATATTGAACTGGTAACTGAGTGTAGACATCAAATTGCCATTGAAACATGCAGTAGTTTATATGTAATCTGGAAGTTTAAAATCTATCACCTTTCAATAACATTTAGCCCAGTTTTGAAAGACACTTAAAGTGTGTTGGAAATTGCATACTAATGTACTGCGTAGTACATACTCAATTAGTATGTACTGCATACTGCGTAGTAAATTAACGATTACGAATGCCATTACCAGCAGACTGTTATGACTGAATATGACTATCGATCACATTATCGGTCCCAGGTACTGTTGAATAAAAATTGTTCATCACAAATGTAAATCAATGTAACCTCTTCCACTAAATTGAATATTGTCCAGTATAAAATTATCAAATATTTTAGTTTAAATGTTTTTCCTACACTACATTATCTAGTGAATACATTCCGGCGCCGCTGTGAGTGGCAGCCTGTTGCAGCAGCTCCCGTTCGCGGTTTGAGTTTTTTTGAGTTTACTAGTTTGCTAGTGAAGTATACTCGTTCTTTTTTTGCTATATATCTGTATGTATTTGCTATGTATTTTTAGTACTTGTTATTTTGCTATTTTTTGGCATCTTTGGAGTTTTTTGGACATTTTGTTTATCGTTTATGGAAACAAGACTGCTGATGCCCTTAGAGACGGCGTCCATAGTTACCGCCGGCAGCCATGGTGACTCCATTGTTTACACCAGGGATCAGCTGTTAGCTCTCCGTCACACAGCGGTGCTACCACCCGGGGAGAGACCTGATGTGCCCCGCGAGCTTAGGAGGAGGAGACGGGGAAGCCGAGCGGGGGCTCAGTTATACACCCGTCCTCCCATCGATCATCATGGGGAATGTAAGATCTATCACCAACAAGATGGACGAGCTGGCGGCGCTGACCCGGCATCAGAGGGAATACCGGGAGTGTAGCATCATGCTATTCACGGAGACTTGGCTAACCATGCTAACTCCGGATACGGACGTTTCAGTTAATGGCTTCCAACTTCTTCGGGCGGACAGGACGATGGAGAGCGGTAAGAGGAAGGGAGGAGGGCTGGCAATGTTTGTTAATGACAGATGGTGTAACCCTGGGCACATCACTGTTAAGGAGCAAACCTGCGACAAGAACATTGAACTGCTAGCTGTTAGCATGAGGCCAAACTATCTACCGAGGGAATTCTCGCATGCCATCGTGATGGTAGCTTACATCCCCCCCTCTGCTAACGCTGATGCAGCCTGTGATGTCCTGCTCTCAGCAGTAAGCAGGCTGCAGACACAACACCCAGATGCCCTCCTCGTCATCTCTGGTGATTTTAATCATGCCCCTCCGTCTTCCTCTCTACCCACATTTACCCAGTATGTTACGTGCCATACCAGAGACAACAGAATACTGGACTTGTGTTATGCCAACACCAAGGACGCATACATCTCATTGAGTCTCCCCCCCCTGGGCAGATCTGATCACAACCTTGTGCATCTCAGGCCTGTCTACAGACCTCTTGTGCGCAGGCTGCCTGCTGTCCCACGCACAGTGAAGAAGTGGTCTAACGGAGCAGAGGATGCTTTAAAGGACTGTTTTGACACTACTGTATGGGACATTTTTAGTGACGCTCATGGGGAGGATATTGACAACCTCACAGACTGTCTGACAGATTACATAAACTTCTGTGTGGAAAACACCATCCCCACTAGGACTGTACGTTGTTTCGCCAACAATAAACCCTGGATTACTCCTGATATTAAGGCTCTCCTCAAGGAAAAAAAGAGAGCTTTTGTATCGGGTAACAAGGAGGAGTTGAAGAGTGTCCAGCGAGAGCTAAGGAGGAGGATCAGGGAGGGGAAAAACAGCTACAGGAGAAAGTTGGAGAGTCAACTGCAGAAAAATAACACCAGAATAGTTTGGAAGGGCCTTAAAACCATCTCGGGCCATATGGACTCCAAGCCCCGGCCTGCGGGGGATCAGAAGTGGGCAGATGACCTGAACGTATTCTTCAACAGATTCGATCAGGCATCTACCCCTCCCCCTGCCCCGTCTCCTCTGCAACCATCATTACCATCTACCCTCCCTGCCTACAGCCCTCCCCCTCCCTCATCTCACCACTTATCACTCCCCACAGCCCTCAGCTTACAGCCACTTAATACACCCACACCACAGCCTGGGCTGGGCCCATCTCCCCATTTCACACCCGCAAACACCCCCCATTCAGCCCCCATGCCCCCTACAAGCTCAACTGGACTGTTCCTCACAACATCCCAGGTGAGAAACGAACTGAGGAAGATAAGGGTGGGGAAGGCGGCGGGCCCAGACGGCATCAGCTCCAGACTTTTGAAGTTCTGTGCGGACCAGCTATGTGGGATTGTTGAACACCTGTTCAACCTGAGTCTGAAGCTGGGGAGGGTGCCAAAACTGTGGAAAACATCGTGTCTGGTTCCTGTGCCGAAGACCTCACACCCCAAGGACCTCAATGGCTATAGGCCAGTGGCATTGACCTCTCACCTGATGAAGACCCTGGAGAGACTGGTCCTTGTTCACCTGCGTCCGCTGGTGAGCCCATGTATGGACCCTCTGCAGTTTGCCTACCAACCCCGCATTGGGGTGGATGACGCTGTCATTTACCTACTTCACACATCCCTCTCTCACCTAGAAAAGGCTGGAAACACTGTGAGGATCATGTTTTTTGATTTCTCCAGTGCTTTTAACACCATCCAGCCCAGGATTCTGGGGGACAAGTTGGAGCACGCTGGGGTGGACCATCACCTGGCAGCATGGATCCTGGACTACCTCACAAACCGACCACAGTATGTGAGGTTACAGGACTGTGTGTCTGACACACTTCTCTGCAGCACAGGGGCTCCACAGGGAACCGTTCTGGCGCCTTTCCTGTTCACCTTCTACACAGCGGACTTCACCCATAACACTTCGAACTGTCACCTGCAGAAGTTCTCTGATGACTCTGCCATCGTCTGCCTCATCACCAACGGGGATGATGGGGAGTACAGAGAACTGACCCAGGGCATTGTGGGTTGGTGTCAGCAGAACCGCCTCCAGATCAGCTCTATTCGAAAAAGTGCCCTGAGATAACTTTGTTATGATATGGCGCTATATAAATAAAACTGAATTGAATTGAATTGAATCAACGCGAGTAAAACCAAAGAGCTGGTGGTGGACTTCGGCAGGCGCAAACTCCCTCCACCTACACCAGTGAACATCCAGGGAACGGACATTGAGAGTGTGAGATCGTACAAGTATCTGGGTGTTCACTTGAACAGCAAACTGGACTGGTCAGACAATACGGACGCTCTGTTTAAAAAGGGCCAGAGCCGTCTCTTTTTGCTCAGGAGACTAAGATCTTTTGGAGTGCAGGGTGCGCTCCTGAGGACTTTCTATGACTCTGTGGTGGCATCAGCTGTCTTGTATGGGGTGACCTGTTGGGCTAGTGGCATCTCTTCCAGGGATAGAAAGAGACTGGACAGACTAGTAAAGAAGGCCAGCTCTGTCCTTGGATGCCCTCTGGACCCAGTGGAGGTGGTGGGAGGCAGGAGAATGGTGGCCAAGCTATCATCACTACTGGAGAACACTTCCCACCCCCTACATGTCACTCTATTAGCACTGGGTAGCTCCTTCAGCGACCGGCTGCTCCACCCGCGGTGTCTGAAGGAGAGGTACCGTAGGTCCTTCCTGCCTGCTGCTGTCAGACTCTGTAATCAGTACAACTCCCGGTAATCTACACTTGACTGTCAGTGTGCAGACTATTCACTACTATACTTCATCTACTGCTGTGCATTATCTTCATACATATATTGTATCATGATGTTATCTACTTCATATGTTGCTGTGAAATATTTTTCATATACATGTATATTATATATGTGCAATATTTTTTATCTTATCTATTTGTTCATACTTACAACTGCACTCAGTCACTCTATTATTTATTTCTGTCTATACTGTGTATAGGACTATTTTTCTATTTTTCTATTTATTTTTATTGTATTTCTATATATGACACTTTTGCTGGCTGCTGCAACGCAAAAAATTTCCCCGCTGTGGGACAATAAAGGCTTATCTTATCTTATCTTATTAGATATATATGTGAGCTCCCGTGTTGTTCCTCTTAACTGTACCTTAACGTCCTGGGTCCTGAGTAGCTTCTGTTTCATGTTCACTCTCCATCATTTGTAATTATTGTACCGCTATTGCCCAGTCTGAAGAGACGCAATGCATCTTGGGGCAGTTGAGTATGTCCAGTAAGCTCACGTCACATACTCAGAAATTCTTGCTAATCTGGTATACATCTGGGTATTTCTGGCATACACAAAATCAACATACTATGCAGTTGGAACACACTACATACTCAAGCATAGCATTCAACACGCTCATAAAGTTATTTTTAGTATGATTGTTTTGAACACGGATAACAGCACTGGTCTCGCCACATAACGTTAGCTACAGTAGCTGTATGGTGCACTCATCTTGCTAACTTACCCATACAGCTACTGTAGATAATGTTATGTGGCGAATTTAATTGTGGGGTAGCCAAGTGCAGTCATCTGTGGTCAAAACAAACAAACAGCTTGTTAAACGTTGTTGTAACATTATAACGTTATGTTCACATTAGCTTGGTGGCTGGCATGAGCCACTTGTCATAGTAGCATATAGTAGTAAGCTAGATCGATATTGAAATATATCAATAAATTAGGTCTCTACTGAATTACTGTGTTGCAAAATGAGATGCAATTAATAAAAAAAAAAGCTGTTTTACTGTTACTGAGTAAAATTCTGTGACATTGTATTCCTTGCTTCCTCACTGACGTATCCCGTGTTTCCCCAGAAGTTAAAGCAACTAGAGGGGGTAAAGGGGATATGACGCCATTGACAGGTGACAAAACGTAACGGACCGTTACCTTGAATAAAATGACAGAGTTCTCTGGGTTTGAACATTGTTGGGATAATGTAAGTACACAACTCAACAAAATATATAACATAGGTCTAGTGGAAATGTTACATATTATACCTTTAACATATTCTCTATGGGAAGCCCTCATACTGAAACTGAGAGAAGCATTTTGACAAACTTGATAAAATGTTTTAGAATATTAGTAGTATTTTAATAGCAGTGGTCAATATTGGGGTGTAACATTGATTATTGTTGTCTGTGGTCAAATATGTTGGAATAGTCATCAGCCATAAGTATACATGGGTGGAGCTTTAACAAAACAGATTGAAGTTAAATCACTGCTATTATCAGACCTCAGAGTTTTATACCTGACACGACCTCTGACTCAGCTGAACACACACTTAGTGTGTGTGTCCATGCAGTTCTGTACAGAGTGACTCATGCAGTGTATTTTACTAATAACAGAGCTGTTGCAGTAATCATATATTGCACTGACTAGAACAGTTATTTAGCCCTTTGCTGACCTCCTGTCTTTCAAAAGTAAGTGCATATGGGATTTAGGGGAGTTTGGTCCTTGGTGGGTCAGTTGCTGTTATTTTTAGCACTGGTCCTGGGCAGTTGTTACTGATGAAATTAACATAGTCTATTTCCTGGATGGCTTTTGCTTTGAAAATCAGTTACAGGAAATTTTGAGTTTGCATTAACTACAAATATACATCATGCAAGGTTTGCTCTACTCTCTCTCGTGCTCATTCTCATTCTTCAGCATTGCTCCCTGCTTATGTTGCTTATTAATAGTGTTATCAATGATTTCTTTGTCACAGCTGATTGCCTTAGATTTTTTTGTGTGTAGACAACCAGGAAAAACCCTGCTCATCTTGTCTGATCCTTTTTCCCGTTCATCTCATCTGCCTTGCCAATTCAATTCTTCTTGTAACCTCACGGTTTCCTCATTCCTATTGCAGAGTACTGATTTAGGGACTTCTTTTGACCTGGTAAGATTTGCAGAGTGATTGTCTCTCTGTGTGTGTCCTCCTCTCCACCTCTGGTGTTGTCTGCACATGCAGATGGTTTAGGTGAAAGAGATTATAAGAGGATTACCTACTAGGCCTTTTGCCTGTAAGACCAAAGCCATGGCAGATAGGGAGATAAAGACATACAGTATGTATATGAATCCTTATGCAACAAATACTGAAGTGGATGCAGTACCTTGTATTATGCATTTTCAAGTTTGAAGGCTTAAATGCCAAGATATCAAATTGTTGTTTGAACTCTTTGAGGGTGGACTATACAACTCTTCATGCTGAAGTAGAGCTTTGACCAACTTTTGTGTGGGGGTAGCCCGTTGTTTTTTTTACTGTATGTTTTTTTGCTGCAGTTCTCTGAAACGACACCTCTACTGCACCAACAGAGGTCTGATGGAAATGAATCAGGAAGCCTGTGTTTTTTCCCTCAGTGCGCGTATACTAGAGGCATCTGAAACTCTGGAGCGGGTCATCGGACAGGTGAATGTGGTGCTCACTATGGGAAAAAAGTGCAGTCACAAGTGTGACTGAAGTGGTGATAACTCAGAGCATGCAGAGAAAGCGAACTGAAGCGCTTAGTCACAGTGAGGCCAAAAACACTGAGAGCTGCATAGATGTAGTGAAGAGGCATCACTCCAATCATCCAACCAAAATCATCCAACTTACTTTGGTGCCCAGTAAGGCATTAATCAGAGTGGGCCATTAATTCAATTCAATTCAGTTCAGTTTTATTTATATAGTGCCATATCATAACAAAGTTATCTCAGGGCACTTTCATTACATTCTTTACTGGTTCTACATGCTTAATCAATCCATTACAACTGACTGAATTTAAATAAAAAATGAGATCAGTCAACTGCTTACACAGCCCTGCCTGCGTAATTGTAGCAGCAGCAGTTTAGACCTGCAGATGTAAATATGTTGATGTCAACTGCTACAGGCAAAGTAATGGCTGCTGCAGCTTTGACCACTTGCAAAAAATAGCCTCAAGTCTTACAGCTTTTTCTGTTGTATAGCTGTTTTGTTTGTTTCACTCTACTATGTATACAGGATCATAAGCTTGCAGTAATCTGTTAAGCATTTTGATATCTCCAGTTCCAGCTGTCAGTTAAGTGTGTACCCTGGTGATGGATCACCTGGACTGGGGTCCCAAATGGGTCACAAGTCTTATTTTGGTGAACCCCCTTGACAGTTGCAGTAGTGCTTTGGAGAATCTGGGTTCAAGGGTAGTGGTTTAAATCGACTGAATCCCAAGATAGAAATAGGTGAACCACCTTAATCTAAGATATTAACAAAAGAATAGGTTCTGGACAAAATGTACAGTAGGACTGAACAATGATAATCCTGATGACTTTACATGTAGCTCATATCACCACTGCGCCAAAGTACAGCCTCACAGAGCTGCTAGCATGTAGACTCTTGACATTTTGGAACCCATTCTTAGTGGTTACCTCAGCCTTGGTCTGAGGCTCATGTAACGTTATCGACAGGTTGTGATCACAGATTAAACCATCAGTTCAGCATCTGCTCTGTGTGTCTCTTTACCTGCCCATGCAGCAGCTTAACTTTCCATCAGGGTTAACCTAATGACACAGTTACCCTGCGTGCACATCCTGCTCAGTGGCCCAACAGAGTAGTCACAAGCCTAGGTACAATCAATGCTCTCCAATAGCAGGGATTCTTTTATTCCATTCAACGACCTCGTGTCATTTGAGAAATCCATCCATCTATCTATTATCTTTACCGCTTATCCGTAGAGGGTCGCAGGGGGCTGGAGCCGATCCCAGCTGACATTGGGCAGGAGGTGGGGTACACCCTGGACAGGTCCATTTGAGAAATTAACAAATTCTGATTAGGTGGTGTTTACAGGACTAATGTAAATTGCACAAGCATAACATTGTCACTCCACAGTTAAATGTAGGCATGTAAAACAACACTGAATACAATCTAGAAACGTTTTGAAACATTCAAGTATATAGCACATTTTTAATATAAGATAGGAATTAAAATGGTCATAGTTGATACATTGCCAACCTATGACAACTGGAATCCTCCAATCTTTTAACATGAGTAATAATGTAGAGGTTATTTTCAGTGTGGTTATGTGTGACTCTGAACCATATTACAAACTAGTAATTAGCCTGCTGCACTCCAGTGACAGTTAAGCTGCTTATTGGCCAGCTGGAGATTAACCAGAAAGTCCCCACTTCACAGGGGTCCACACACATACATACACACTCACAGAACTAGTCATGTGGTGCTTAGTGAAGTAGGAACAGTCTGTCAGCTCATTACCAAGCTCATTCTGCTTCACCAGAATGAAATATGATTAAAATTATTTTTTTCATCAACTAATACTGCACAGTATAGTACCGGGTGGGCCACTCTGACTGCCTAAAAAGTAAGGCTGTATAAGATAGGGACAAAGTGTTACTGGAGAACATGAGCAGCAGAACTTTAGTACTTTAGTATGCTTGTTTAAGCAAAAGGAACACTTCCTTCTGCTGCTTCACAATAAAAGCCTTCCAGCCTTAACCAAGGACACTTCAACCTGTGGACAGGAGGACCTGGGGATCGAACTGGCAACCCTGTGATCAGTGGATGACCTGCTCTACCTAATGAGTTTGGTGGAGTGTAACTTCTCCAGATCCAATAAAGAGCAGGACAAGAGCCCCTAATGTTAGCCTATACTCTGATATAGTACCACCCTGGACCTGCTCCAACACAGTAGGTGCTTCACCTGGAAGTACTTATGTTAGAGAAGATAAACACGCTGTTTGTTCATGTATTTTTGGTTTTGCAAACACTTAGACATGACAAAACCCTCAAAAGTATTAATCTTAAGAGAACCCCATGCTTTGCAACAGTATGTGGAGAAATCCAAAGACAGACCTGCTGTGGCTAGTAGCAGTTGCGAAGGTATCACTGGACAATCGCTGTTCGGAGGAGGGGTTTAGTAAACAGTCAGTTGTCTCAGTCAGTTGGCAGTGAATAAAATGCATTGGGTATATTTGATGATTTCTGGTTGTGTTTGATAGTGCCAGACTTTCTACAATAGTATGTTAATGTGTTTTGACAGCTGCAGGAGATCAGCTACACAGATTAGACCAGAAGTTTTCAGGCCGTGAGGAACACACCTGGGCACCAGTGTGAAATTCTAAAAATATGAAGCAAGGCATTGTGGAGCTCTGTTAATATTCCCTGGATAGGTTTATTTTTAACCCTATTCAGGGAATAGGAAAAGAGTCACACAGAATCAGATAGAAAGGCTTTATCACTGTTCTTGATTCAGTTGACCTTTTTACTAAATTCAGGAGCTGGATTTAGGGCTCCACTTCCTCTTACTGTATATAAATGAAGCCAAAATATCCCAGATACGGGAGCTCCCACCCATACACCCTTCTGAACCAATCGCGAGCACACTCACAGTTGTCAATCATGACGTCTCACCCCCCTTTTTATAGCATTAAATAACTAATAAAAACCAAACTTATCAGGAAAATGAACACTTAAACAAACATCGGCGTGATAAGAACTACCTAAAATGACAGAAACCATAATTGGGAAAATTTTATTTGACGTGTACTTTGATTTTCAGTTTGTCCCATGACCCACCCACTAACATGGAGGGGGCGGGTTTATGACCTATACTGCAGCCAGCCACCAGAGGGGGATCAAGATGTTTTGGCTTCACATTTGGGGAGCTGTCATGTAGTCCATATTTATATACAGTCTATGGTTTCCCCCTGTTTCTAGTCTTTATGCTAAGTTAAGCTAACCAGCTGCTCACGCTTGCTTCATATTTAGCGTATAGACATGATAGTGGTATTAATGTAACTCAGTAAGAAAGTGAATCATTTCTCAAAATGTCAAACCATTGCTTTAAAGGGGCATTCTTCTTTTTTTATTTTACACACATAAAGATGAGTTTCTACTCAGTAAGGATGCACAGATATGATGCATCGGACTGGAATTGGCAGTGATACTGACATTATTAAGCGGATTGGGTATAGGTCAGATGCAACTGATCCACAAATTTTATATTTGTCAGTGTCGATATAAAATTTGGTGTTTTGCTTTCCATTACATTCATTCAGTCAAGTCGAGGGGAAAAGACCAGTACTTGGTATCAGCAGAAGTATCAGAATTGTTTAACAATTGGAACAGTTGTATAATGCCTTCAGTGGCTCTGGAGGAGTTTTGTCAAGTCTGAGTAAATAACCCTGATGATGTCATCAGGGTTGTGTCAGTTTGGGCTTGAGATGAAAAGTTGAAAGAAACCCTGCATTACAAACCAGTGCATGGACTTTGGAAAATGTGGGCAGAGAGGGTCAAACAAACTGATGCTTTTGAATTGCATTATGGGTAGCCTAGGATCCAGTGTTTTTGGAGCTTTTTTGGAGCTGTGCCAGCCTCCATTAACCTTCACTGTGAGGTTATCTGGATTCTGGATCTTCTGTTTATGAAATCCTCCACTTCTCTCTCTCTCTCTCTCTCTCTCTCTCTCTCTCTCTCTCTCTCTCTCAATTTCAGTTAAATTCAATTCAGTATGCTTTATTGGCATGAATGTAACTAAGACAATATTGCCAAAGCATTAGGTAATAATGAGATTAAAAATGAAATGTGTGTGTGTGTGTTGATGTTAGTGTGTGTGTGTGTTTGTGAGAGAGAGAGATAGCCTATGTCAAGATACTTATTTGTCATATTCAGTGATGTTTGATTATGTATTCCTGAGTTTGTGACGTATTGTGCAGCTCAGTCTGCTGCAGGTCTTTCTTCTAATACAATCTGTTGCTTTTCAATGTCATTGAGATCTGTGAAGTTTGGGATTAACAAATGAAATTTATTAAAGTATTCTACTCTGATATGATTATAAAGGAAGTGCATCTCTGTCTCTAACTCACCTGTCGTGCACTGACCACAGACTCTTTCCTCTGTTGGTAGCCAGGACTTCTTGAGTCGTCCTCTCTCTATGGCTGGACTGTGGTCACCGAGTCTGAATTTGGTCAGGATCTGTCTCTGCTTTGGATCTCTGACAGTAAAGAGATACTCTGCCAATCTGTATTCATGGTTTAGGGCCAGATAGCAATTCAGTTTGTTTTGAGTTTTGGTTTGATTGGTCCAGTGTTCCAGATAGGCATCTTTTGTTAATTTAATAATTTGGTTAACTCTGATCAGTGGTTGGAAAGCAGTGCTGGTCTGATATTGAACAGTGTTGGGTGTTATTTGATCAGTAAGTCTCAGGAACATCTGACAGAAGGGACTCTTTTTGGGGTTCAGTTCTTGGGTTTGTAGTGCCTGAAAACTCAGTGTGTCTTGGGGGCTCAGTTTGAGATGTAACCAAAATTTAAGTGTTCTTTTTTTAATGTTAATAATCAATGGGTAAAGACCTAATTCTGCCCTGCATGCATTGGTTGGTGTTTTTCTTTCCAAATTCTAATTGGTATGTCTATTTTGTAAAATTTTCTCTTAATTGCATAAAATGCTCGATGTGCTTTTTGTTTCAGGGCATTCACTGCCAGACCAAAGTTACCTGAGCCCCAGGTGATCATAGATTAGGCTGTGATCTAGGTGGGTGTTTCCTAATTTGAACTGATATTTGCTTTCCTGAGATCTGGGCTTCTTTTGGAAGACCATGATTTTACCATGAAATATGTGTTGATGTGCAGAGATTAATATGGTTTTATTCTTATTCTTGAACGACTGAGATGAGAGAAATAGGTTTCAACAGCCTAACCAAAACTGTACTAGTGGTTCTTTATCCAGCCCATTATTCTTAAATTGCGTATACTTGACATTCTGGTCAACTGTTTTTAGTACACAGTACACTATGAAAATTAACTTGCAGAGACTTGAAAGTTGCTTAACAAAGAGAATCCATCCCAGTGATCATTGTATGAACTTTTTTATTTTTGATCAGAAAACCTTTGAGAACTGCCCAGTGCATTTAATGATCAACATTTTAACAGTTAAGTGTCAGAAAAGCATTGCATCAATGTGAATTTGGTTGTTTCTTGGAATTTCTTGGAAGTTCAAATTCAAGTTTGAATACACCAGCAGAGGGAGGTCTCAACACAGTCCCTGCTCACCGCTGTATTACCACACGATGACACTGTCAACTTGGACAAGAACATACTGTAACTGCAAATAATATTTCACTGTGAAGGACTGGCTATCTCAGCAAGTTTCAAGTCTCTGTAAGTTGATTTTCATATTGTACAGAAATGAACTAAAACTAGTAGCTGCCTGAAGGTATTATTTTTATTTTTAAAACTTATGCTTTGAAAAATGCAGTCATGGAAGGTCTACAAAATGTTGTATGGGTGAAACATGTAAAGCCACTGCTATAGTCCTTTAATTCCCTCCTTTAAAGGTGGATGGAAGGAAGATCAGGAGTGTTGGGTGAGTAATAGCAAACCACACCATGATTTAGACCTTTGGTGATAGAAATTAGAGAAGTAGAGGTGTAGTGATTAACTGCCTTTACTGGAATTTAGGAATGTAGGAGCACAAGAAGGGGATAAAGGAGAGGAGAGAGGACAGCTGAAGAAAGTGTAGGATGCTTCCAAAATATCTGCTTGTGCATTTCTGATCTGCCACCTCAGTTGTTAAAGGCCCTGCAAACCCTCACTGGTGTTTTCACTTATTCTGCCTAATTAGACTTATTGAACCAATAAGAATGATTAAAGTGCAACTGTAGTGATTTAGGCAAAGAGAGGACCCCAGAAAGCAGAACACATAACACGGCAGCATGAAAGTTCAACAGCTGGTTTATTTCAATGCTGGTGGTGGTTGGGCAGGAGATAGTAGACGGGCTGGGTTGTAAGCGGACGTGGAGGCAGGAATAACCCAGAGGTGGTTGTGGTCGGAGCAGGCGAGGCAGGGCAGGCTGGGCAGGCAGGAGATCAGGCACAGGTAATATCTGCAGCACAAAGAGACAGGAGTCAAACAGGCTGACAAAATACACTAGAAGTTAACTAGAGTAAGTGGCTGGCCAAGCCGTATTACCACACTGGTGAACGGAACAATCTGGTGAAGACTGGAGAGTTGAACCGGGTCTATGAGGACTACAGGAGTGATTAGTGGATGAGCCACAGCTGCGCAGATGGATTGATGGAAGCGGGAAACCACAGCCACGCCCAGGCACCGACACACACAACCACAGAGGGACAGACTGAAAACAAACAGGAACACAGGGAGGAGGGGAAAACAGGAGAACACAAGGGAGGGAGAGGAGAACAGCCAAAACCCTGACAGCAACATTTTATAGTTCCAGTTACTTCCTCTGTCAGCATGAAGCGTTCAGTATGTGCTATGGGCATCAGTTGAAGCCTGTAGATGAAGAGCAGGACAGGTTTGTCAACTTGCGACGTTTTTTTTAAGGGCTGAAGTCATTTGTCTAATTTCCATTTTTGGTAACAAATTGTATTTATTTTCAGCTTCTGTCATTTTTCACATTTAAGAAGTGGTTGGTAAAATGCATCATTTCCCCACATTTCACCAAAATGCTGATCAGGTGTGTTTGAGTTACAATATGATGAGATGAAAAATACATTTCACAGAACACACTTGGTGAGAGCAAATAACCTCAGGATTATGAATAAAGTTTAATAGTTAAAGCTTATAAATGTAATCACCAAATTATATGTACTAGTGACAGACATTATGACCAAAGGGCAGGAAAGAAGACTGCTAGCTAGTAAACATGGATGTAAACAATGCTGGATTTAAAATACCTTAAAAAATTAGGAAGAAAATGCACTCAACCCGTTTGTTAGACCTCAAGGATACACACGATGCGTTTTGGTGAGTAACACTGAATGTAAACATTGAACAACTTTTGTTTGTTTACAAGAAAAATCCACAGGGCACCTGGAGCATTGCAGCAGAGCTTTAAGATCCGCAAATAGAAAAAGTGAAAGAACAACAAAATCAATGGTAGAAGAAGATAAAGTTAAAGCTGAAGGGAAACAAGCATACCTGGTAAGTCAGGGTATTAGAAATATCACTGGAATGAAAAGAATGTGGCTGAATGTGGTTTTTCCTTGCCACTGTCGCATAGTGCTTGCTCATGGTGGGAACTGTTGGGTCTCTGTAAATATAAAGAGTCGGTCTAGACTTGCTCTACTCGAAAAAGTGCCCTGAGATAACTTTGTTATGATATGGCGCTATATAAATAAAACTGAATTGAATTGAATTGAATTTCAGCAAGGCGTGTGTGTGTGTGTGTTGGGCCAGCTGTGCTCTGAACAGTGATTTGCCAATGAAAAGCCTTTTAGCAGGAAGTCTCTGTTAATTAGCAGTACCTTGACTCAGTCCTGATGCAGCTGTAGCAGAACATTCAATTCTGATGAATGAACAAATTACCTTAACAACTTAAATGCTTTGTGATTGACTTGGAATCCCACACAGATCGTCAGGTTGAATGCAATTGACAGTTTGGTTAGACTTAGTAGTTACACCCACTATGCAGGATGAGGTCACCCCTGAAGGTGAAGTGTTTGCGGAAAGTAGCACTGTCAAGTTTCATGGAACTGTGAATGAGCAGCATTCTGGATTGGATTGATGTCTGGACTCTGACTCTGACTTCCTGTGTAGCCTTGGCTTTATGTTTGAGCTCGATGACTTACTGGATAATCCATCTTCTCAGAACAAAAACGCTATTACAGACTGTAGCAGTTTCCCTCCAGGATTTCTCTTTGTTTTTTTTCTGCATTCATTGGATCCTCTACCATAACAACGGCCTGCTGCAAAGGAACATCCCCATAGCATGATGCTGCCACTACCAGGCTTCATGGTGGGGACAGTGTGTCTATTGTTCATGTGCTGTGTTTGAGTCAACCCAAATTTACACTAAAAAACCCAAAAGAACTAGCCAAGATATCACGTTTCCCCCCAGCAGCCTAAAAGCTGTGAATGATGAATCATACAGGCAGCAGATGCTGTCTACACAGCATAGACAAGGTGTAACCCATCACTTAAGAATAGGGTCTGTTAATTGCAGTTGTTGTATGCTAAAATGGATTTACTAAGTGTGAAAAGGAGGCAACTTTAGAATAAGGAACCTGTGTGGGTTAATAAGTGTCAAAATACTGGTGAATTGTTTTTGGCAAGACCTCACTTTAGAATGGGGAACATATTCTGAGTTAGAAAGACTTAATTTATTATTATTTAGTTAGTATTTAAAGTTATTTGGACACTATTAACTCGGAGTTTTGTGTTTTGTTACGTAAGAATAGACCATATTTATTAAGGGAGAATCACTATTCTTGTGGTACTACTGCCTTACAAAGCCCATACTGAGAAAAGCATATTATGACTGTAATTAATGTACAACAACTTTCTTACTTACTATCAATAAGCAGTAATTTGGAGGTTATTGATGGAAGACTCTTAGTTAATGGCCTAGTAGTTGTAGAATATGGTCATGCAGAATAAGGAATTACATCTACGGGGTCCACTCGGGCTTGATGCTGTTAGGTGTTTAAACTGAACACAGCACTGTGGAAAAAAAATGCACTGGGTTTGCACTGGTGTGGGTGTGCTGTCCATGAGATCCATGAGGCTTATCAGATGCCAAAACACTCAGATACACTTAATCAACAACGCACTCTGTCATTTTTAGCAGTTGTAGGACAGACAACACTGTGGGAAGTGGAGCTGATATTGTTAATTGTTTTTTGTTTTTTTACATTTACGAGAACACGAGATACAAGTTTATATGGCAACAGAGAATTGGGAGCACTGTTAAGGGTGCCAAAAGATGGTAAAACATTAGCAAAATTCACATATACGGTATTTAAATGTAAACACACACTTCTCTAAATTGTTTTAAAGGGAAACTCCAGTATTTTTAAACCCGGGCCCTATTTTTTACATATTTTGGGGTCTAAATGACTAATACTTACCATTAGTTTTGGAATTGGTCCAGTAGATCGCCTTCGCCGGCATCTGCGAACGGGCTGCAATGGGTGCAATGTAAGCCTTAAGGGCAGTGTTGTTTAGTCATTTAGACCCCCCAAAAATAGGGCCCAGGTTTAAAAATACCGGAGTTTCCCTTTAATACAATTTAGAGACGTGTGTTGACATTTACTGTACATACTGTATATGTGAATTTTGCCAATGTTTTACCATCTTTTGGCACTCAAATTGTGCTAAAAATAGTGCAGTGATACTTTACAATGAGTTATGTTTGGAAAAATGTATATTGATTCTGTGGTGGGAGGATGTTCGGTAAAGAATAATGTGGTGTTTGGTCAGAAACAATATGTTCAACAGGGAGAAGGAGAAGCAGAAAAAACCTGTGATGTCAGCCGGGAAGAAGAGGAGGGAGGACCGCCTTTCTTTTTCCTCCTCCTCCCTCTTCCCCCTCCTCTTCTTATCAGTGTGGTAGAGAGAGAGAGAGAGAAAGGGGATCAGTAGGTGAGTGGACGAAGGATTAACAACTGTGTCAGTGGATATGGGGTAAGAGGAAAAGGGAAATAGACCAGGATAGAGAGAAGAGAAGTAAACCAGATGCCAAAAAGAGTGAGAGAGTGAAATAGAAAGGAAAGTGAGAGATCATAAAGTATACCAAATAAGAGTCTACTTGGAGCAAGGACTGAGCGCTTGTTTCTGGAATTGGGTGGACCCATCGCTAGAAAAACTTGACATCAGCCACCACAGCTACCATGTACAGTGGATATGGAGGTATGAACCAGTGCAGTGCAGTTCAGTGAGACTAGCTCATTTCTAATCATCAACTCTCTCTGTTTCTGAGGATGACCTTACAGTTGCTGGCTAACATGTTTGTAACATAATATGAGTGGATGGCTAGAGTTTATTCCAAATACAAAAAACAATCCAGATTTGTTTGACAGAAAATATGAATCTCTCTTTTTTAAATTCAATTTGAAACAACACTGACATGCCCATGTGTACAGTACATTGAAACAGTTTTTGGTCGCTGCGATTGTTCCTCCTCTCCATATTAACTGTGAAGAGATGCCCTTCCTAAAGCGATTTCAGTATAAATGATGGGGATAAAATCCACAGTCCTCGTTCTGTAAAAATCAGCTAATATGAAGCTTCAACAGTTTGTCAAGTCAAGTCGGTATTTTCAAAAGTTGCTGTTTTTTTTAGTTCAAAATTCTCTCTTTGTGTTACCATGCCTCTGCCATATATCAGCCAGGAGACATTGTCTGTGGAAACGCAAAGAGGGAATTTGTACTAAAACACTGTAATTTTGGAAGATCTACATTTGATTTGTCTAAGACTGCGCATGTCTCATATTAGCTTTAGCTGAACTTGGGCATATGTTCTTGCACATAACAAGGACTATGGATGTTGTCCTACATGTAACAAAAAAATAGATTTTTAGTTTCAAATTCCCTTTTAGTCACCAATTTTTTCAAGGGTGTTATACAGCAATTTGGTTACAATTTTTGTTTCAGAATGTGTGTTTTGTTGCGTGTTGCGGAAAAAAAGGTTGTTGACAAATTAATTTTGTTACAGTTTTCACAGTTTTTGTAAAAAAAATTAACTATTCAAACTTTTCAAAACCCAAATCCCACATACTGCATGATTTACATTACTACCAATGGTCAAGACAGACAAAGAAAGGCCAGGTGAAGGCCAGGTAAAAAGTGTGTGTGTGTGTGTGGCATGAATGTTATTCTGGTGGAATTAATGTTGTGGAACCATTCTTGTTGCCAGGACAACAAGTACACATGGAGGAGGTGTTGAGTGTCCAAAACAGCAGCAACAGCAAATAAACTCCGCAGGCTTCTTACTAAAGTATGATCATATAGACATGAAAAAGAGGAAATAAATAATAAAGGCCTGTCTCTATCAATAGTCTGACTGGCTAATGCATCACTAAATTGGTGTCCTTCCTACTTTCTTAGTAACCAGCAGCTAGTTTGAAACAACCTTTAGTAATGTAATGTGTTAATCGTTTGCGAGGAAACTTCTTTATGTTTATGTAAACAGGTCACTGCAGCACCACATGCCGAACATCACTTCCAAAAACAACAGTTTTAAGGGGGCAAGTCACATAACTTAACTGCTAATCTTTTGTAAATGCAGATATGACTTTGTTTTATCTGCATACATGGAGACATATGTATGTTTTAGTAACTGTATAGTTTAGAGTGATTATTTCTAATTATGGAACCTAATGACATTTTTAGTTTAGTCTAATGTTATTGAAATAAGGATTGTAATTGTAATGTAATTGTGTAATTGTTATATTGTGAAATTTAACTTTATTTAATAAAATCTCCCCAGTTTCTTTAACATTCTACAGTATCTGGATAAAATCTGCAATGATCTTGGTTTATTAAGGTTATTGTTGGCATTTGCCATAGTAGGAGTGGATCCTGCATGCTATAGGCTAACTCTTAAAAGTTTACATCATGTTTAAACAATATTTGGATCAAGTGTCAAGTGAGACATGTGACTTATGGACTCTGTAAATATTCAATAAATGTAAAAACTAGTTTGAGTTGTGCAAATTGTTTTGATTTAGTGATGCATAAATCTCCAGTTAGGCCCCGGCCACTCCATTCCTTCTGGGATCTGTTATTTCCCATTTATTTCACTATGGTACGAAATTGAAATTATAAAGACTGAGTTATGTAATCAATCATAGTTACTTAGTTTTAATGTAGTACTTTTGACAGTGCAACTTACTTTTTTTTTTTTTTTGCAATTAACATAATTTTGACAATAATAAAAATCAGATGACATGTTCCCTGTCATTTTTGTTGATTTTTCCTTTATACTAAAATTAATGCAAACTATTTCTATTATTACTATTATATAACAATTTCCCGGCAGGAGGAGAACATATTCATGAATCTAAAAGAGTACATGCTTTGGAAAATAGTCAGCAGTAATGTAATTTATTTGTTATTTGTAATGTGTAAAGTAGTGCTCAACATGCAAAATCACTGGCATGAGCTGCAAAATGAAAAATATTTCAT
This sequence comes from Macquaria australasica, assembly GCA_005408345.1. Classification (NCBI taxonomy): domain Eukaryota; kingdom Metazoa; phylum Chordata; class Actinopteri; order Centrarchiformes; family Percichthyidae; genus Macquaria; species Macquaria australasica. The sequence continues at coordinate 58,045 of SEMN01001304.1, forward strand.
AGTCTGGATTTCAGTAGAGTTATTGTGTCCCGTAGTGGTCTAAATGTTGTTTCCTGGGGTTCTTCTCTATCTTAACAAATTTAACAACAAATTGGGGGGAATTACTGACTTATTGCTGTATATTTATATGTAGGGTGGCATCGTGGTGCAGTGTTTAGTGTAGCCTCACAGCAAGAAGGTTCTAGGTTCAAACCTGCCGGCCGGCTGGGGCCTTTCTGTGTGAAGTTTACATGTTCTCCCTGAGTCTGCATGGGTTTTTTTCCGGGTGCTGCAGCTTCGTCCCACAGTCCAAAGACATGCAGTTTAGGTTAATTGGTGAGTCTAAATTGCCTGTAGGAGTGAACGTGAGTATGAATGATTGTTCGTATCTATGTGTCAGCCCTGTGATTGACTTGTGACCTGTCCAGGGTGTACCCCGCTTCTCACCCAATCTCAGCTGGCATTGGCTCCAGCCCGTCTGCGACCCTCCAAAGGATAAGCGGATATAACTAATAGATGTTGTATATTTGGCGTGAAAATGATAGAACCTAATATCAGTACAATAGGTCAATAGTATCAGTACACAGTTTGAGCTGTTGGCATCTACAGTATGAAAAATCAGCTTTCCACATTGGCTGTATCCTTTTTCTTTTGTTTCTCTTAGCACCAGGGTGGGAAATTAGCAGCAGCCACCAGCTAAATGCTGCTAAAATATGAAAGTGGCTGGTAGATTTCAGACACAAAATAATGATTTACTATTGAGTGGCTGCTGAATTTGAACATTTATCTGTCAGTGGCTGGTAGATGTTCACATTAGTTATTTTCTCACCCTGCTTACCACAGATTTCACAGCTTTACTTCTCAACATACAGTGTAAAACCTTTGTCACACATGGAACAGTAGTGGTATTAAGACATTGAAGTAAATGTTCAGCCCTCCAATTCTCCTTCCAATATTTCAGTTTTATATCATCAAGTAAATATATGTATTTACAGTTTTCACATTAATTTTCCTTACTCCCACTCTTAACTATACACAGGTCAGTGGGTCGGTTTGAGTTATTATGGATCTATTATCATTGTTTGTGACCGTTGACTTCAGTGTCATGTCTTACTCTATGTAAGAATGTTAGTCCATTATCTCGATATGATACTTTTGTTACAATATGATGGAGACAGTAAACATTAAAACATAGAAAACAGTTTTGCTGTCAAAGGAATGGTAACAGACATATTAAAGTAACAAAGTGGGTGGAAGGAGTAAAACACAGTAAAACTTTCTACATTTTCTACATCTAATCCAAATGTTATCAAACAATTTGATATACAGCACATTATTGCCCTGAAATATGTTATCTGTCTCTATGTTGTTTGCCAAATCTTACGAATTTCCCCCTTTTTCTAATATTTATGCTAAGCTAGGCTAACCACATCCTGACTCCAGATCTGTACTTAAAAGAGTACTCCACCAATTTAGCATTGCACTTCTTTAACATTGTCAGACTCATTTTTTTAACCGTTTTTTACGATCCAAATTGATGCAGCAGACCAGAGATATCAGGTTTTTTATTCCACATATTCTTCTTTCTTGTCAAGACCTGACGCCCACATCACCCACAATAAAACTAGACCGCCAACAGCTCGGTTGGAGATTGGGGTGTGTTATGCTAATAGTGGCTAATGTAGCACGGAGCCTCTAGCCTACAGCAGAGACTAGTGATGTTACATTGGCGAAGGATCCAATTCTTTGCAACGGCTCTTTGGTACGAAAGAAGGAAACTGAGTCGTACTTGGTGAGAGCCATTCTTTGTATTGTTGTGCCCAAATTTCACTGCCTGCCCTGAATCCTCTCCCCTTTACGTGAACAGTGAGAACTATTCAGTCACAGTGTTGCATGAACTTCATTCAAGGCAACTTTATTTCCATAAACACATTTCATACAGAGGGTCATTTCAAAGTAGTAAATTCACTGACAAGGCAGAGGGATATGGCATCACCTTGTGTAATGTTTACAGTGCAGATCATTGACATTAGGTCTGGCAATACGAGACATTTAGTGCTGCTAAACCTAGTCCACACATGCCAAATCAAATTATGTTGGTGGAATGTCCAAGTTTGAATCTGATCCAAATCTTACCCTATTATTATCCTTGTTCATTTTCTAACTTGTAGTCTTCAGATCCAACCAAAAGTCACTTGAAGCAATTTATCAGACTTTGTGCTGCTCCCTCTGGAGCCACAAAAGGCTTTATGCAACCTTTTTCACATATGCAGTAGTATTCCCCAACACCTGGAAACAGGCTTTCATGTGTAAAATCAGCACACTTCCCCTTTAACACACAGACATGACATTGATATAAATCTTCTCATCACACACAAAGAAAACAAATATGTGCATTCCTCAAAATGCTGAATTATTCTGTTAGGATTTTGGAATATTTTCCTACTGTCCAGACAACCATTGGTTTGAGATCATGCTAGAGATAGGTAGTCCATCATAGTGAACACAATGTCTGCTTTTATTATTGTCAAAGTTACATTATTGTTGCATGGTAATGCAGTTGTAAGTGCAGCTTGATCATAAATGTCCATTCTGTATTACAACACAACAATAACACAACTTTAACTACAAAACCAGGCATGATGCTCACGCCTATGTTCTCTTAAGCTTTATAATAATTTTTCAGACACTATTATCCTTTTCCTGGAAGTGAGCAAGCATGGCTGTACAGTAAAGCTGTTGGGTTATTCCTGTGACTCAGTATAGCCATAAACTGCACTTGTCTTTTCCTGACCCTGCCCTCCTAGCAGGATGTTACTCCCTCGTGGGTTTCCTTCTCCTAAAGACAGTAAAATGAGGTAGGGAAAGGCCTGGAGTTATGAAGCTAAACTGTATGTGCACTATGTGGGGGTGTGAGAGAACCAGCAGTGTATGAAATAGTGGTGTTGTGAGGGGAGGAAACTAAAACATCAGATGAAGCCTTAATGATCCAAGAGGAATACTAAGGACTGACCCTTTGTTCACCTTGCTCAGTATGCAGTGTTGTCAGTGGCCACATTTCACCAGGAGAAACCATTAGTCTCTGAGGCCATATTTGTCATGTCATTTGTACATTCACACCTGTCCTTTTCTCTCCCTTGTGGTGGCAGTCATGGACAGGAGGCTAATTTATTCTGTTCACATCTCCTAGTTTTTAAGGCCAGTTTGAGCAAAGATTTGCGACGAGACGAAACCGTTTTAGAACATTGCAGGGAAAAGTTGCAGCGGTGTGAACTGGCTTGTCTCTGCTCGACTCAAGCCAGCTGATGGCTTCGCCTGCGACTCAGCTTGTCAAGTCGCCAGCGGCTGGTGTTAGAACGTAGAGCACATCACCTGATTCAACAGCGGATCAGCTCGTAGTGAAGTTAGCTGGTCATCTCGACCCTCTCGTTTTTTTATGTTTTCGCCGTTTCATCAATAATAGATATGCAACTGTAGCAAGTAACTCACTATCCTCATTCATATTTTAAGATGCTACAAATTATGTCCAGCTACAAAAACGCCAGAAAACTGGTAGATAGAATGGAAATAGAGTAGAGAGTTGTTACTATGGAAATGATACACCATCTTGTCTAGTGGCATTGGTGTAAAGTGGCAGGTTTCCCACCTATCCCACCCTAGTTATGTGTAGTGAAGAGGGATTCTTATCCCAAGCTTAAACATACAAACCCTTACCTTACCTTATTTTTATACCTTAACCAACTCAAGACTTAAGGCATTTCCACACAAAGTCAAATGACAAGCAAATAACATGAAACCAAGCAACCTTGTGTTGCACACCAAACATATAATTTGTATAATGAGTTGATTGTACAGAAATTTCTAGGGCTGCGCCCTAAACGTTAATGATTTGAATCCTCAGTTGAGAAGCCCCCGAGTTGACTCTCATTTGTCAAATCACTGCTCTTTTTTTTTACAAACTGCGTCATGGTACACAGAGTAGCGCAGGATAACAGCATGGCAGCCTGTAAACTTTACAAACAGAATCATGTCTCAAAGGCCTTGTTCAGACTGGCAGCCCAAATCTGTTTTTTGTCATATCCAGATTATATCCAGATTGATTTTAGAAAGTCTGGACAGCAAAAGATATTTGCTAATCATATCTAAGCCACATTTGTAGGTGGTTTGAAATGCAATTCCAATTGGATTTCTACAGATGCGTCTCAGTCCAGACGCTCTGGCTGCTTAAATCAGATTTCAAAGTGTCTTTTGCATCACTCGCAATGCAATACACAACGACGACGTCAAATCCAGAGTGACGGAAGTGCATCAGAGCGGCTGTATACCAGCCATACCAGTTCTGCACCACAACGTGGAAATCCGCGTCACCAGCGTACGTAGTTACTGATGCCTATGTCGTTACCACAGCAACCCATGCAGATAGGTTTGTGACGTTTGGACACACAAATCCAATATGATCGCTTGCAAATAACAGTGCAGATAGTCTGTCTTAAAGATCTGATTTGACAAACAAATCTGATTTGGTGCAGTCTGAACAAAGCCTAAATTAACTAACTAAAAACTAACTGTGATGGAAACGAGAGGTGATGAAACGGAGGGCAGCGCGACTCGCTTGTGTTTGCTGCTGAGACTCTCTTAGCTCCGCTGAATGCTAGCAAAATCAGCTAAACTACATTTGACCAGATGCTGGTACAAATTCTACTGCTGTCCAGTGTGACTGACTCTTCAGCAGACAGAGATGTCAGCAGCAGGGCAGGAAAAATGCTTGATGGTAGCTAGGATGAACTATGACCAGGATGCACACTATTTATTTCTCTGACTGTGTGGAAATCACAGTTTTCAGTTTTCACATCTCAGATGATGAAGAAAGGCCTTAAAACATGTAAAACATGAGACTCATGTAGGCTGATATAGCTTTAGGTCTACCTGTACATTTTTAATCATTTGCTAGTTGAACAACTGATCTGCTGTGAGATGTGAATTACTTTAGACTTAATTGCCTTAAGACTTGAGAACTATAGTGCCCAGAATTGCTGAGTAAAGAAAATCTATGAATGAAATATAATGAGTTTAATAGTTTCTCAGTGATGTTCAGCATATTCATTCCCTTACTGCAGTTGCCAGACATATTTGACTACAGCAGACATTATGTGCTAAAATAATTATTGATGCTCTTCCTGTGGTATATTGTACCAAGAATTATGAGAAACAGTGATTTATTCATGGCCTCTGCCCAGATAATCTGTAATCATTGGTCTAAAACAGTTCATCTCATGGTGTACTGACAGGAATAGTTCAACTGTAAAACAGACTGCATTTAGTCATTATATCCTGCTAAACCTTGCACCCATAGCCTACGACACTATGTTACCAACAACATTTTATTAAATTTGCTAATCCTAAACTCATTTGTAAATGCCTACATAACCAGGCTTCTCAAGTGCTCAGTGACCTTGTGGTTCCACTCAGAGCTTCGGACTCATGGAGCATCCAATGGGAATTCTAAGGTGCCCTTGCATAAATCCTCATATGGTCAAACAGCTTTTTCTGTTCGGGGGATCAACATGGGGAATTCCTTCCCTACAGAACTCAAACCGGATCCTGACTGGGATCATTTCAAACTCAAACTGAAAGAGTTCTGAGTTTTGTGTTTTCAATGTATGCATCTATTGTTGAGTTTGTGTTGTGTACTATCTCTTGTATATGTGTTGCAAATTAGCTTAGGCTATAAATGCTGTGGTGTGTGGCATTGGTTTATGCTACATACTTGTCCCTATACAAATGAACATTAAATAAATAAACATTTACCAATATTGGTGCTTTTTAGCCTAACTGGACATGCTTCATTCACCATGGGAATACAAGTATTGCATTTATTGCAAAGATGATGTTGTTGCCACAAAAACTTAAAAGCTGACCAATAACAATTGGCCAGTGTCACAGATATACTGTATTACACTGGTGTGTATGATGGCAGACATGAAAACAAATTGCAGTACATCAATATTTTACAGGCTGCACTTGTATATGTATTTTCCCATATTTTTCTTAATTCTACTCTATATATTTTTGTTTTTTATTTGTAGTGATTATTCCAGTAATGTTTACTCTCTGAAATGTACTGTTTCTGACATTTTGATCAAAAAGTTTATTGTTGAAATTAACAATACCCTGCCTCAGCACATACTGTATCTTTGTCTGCACTCTACTGACCACATTTGAGGAATCTGCCAACAACTACAGTTATGTGTGTATCTAAAAAAAGTCAGTTTATTGTTATCAGATTTTTTTTTTCAATTTCTAAAAATGTATATTGTTACCAGTGTAGAAATTCGAGTAGTGGCTGTAGTCTGTAACTGATATAAGATATGCATGGGATTATTATTTGAGTAGCAAGAATCTGGTGTGAGAAAATATACACACCAGGTTTTCCTTTTTGTGGCACAACCATTTGTATTTTAGAAAAGTTCCACTGAAATGGATTGATTGGACTTGGTGTTAGCTCTGTAAAAACACTTTAAAAAAAGTTGTGAAGGGAAAATGTTCAAACCCACTTGCTATGTCACAGTAATGCATGATCATTCACAGGCCTGAAACACTTGGAGTTTGCTTATGAAGAATTCCGATTTCAGTCGGCCCTGAAAGATTTGCAAAAGGATTTCTTAATTATATTTATGAAAATCCTGACTTAATTCTTATTTGACTAATTAATACAAAAATTACAATTTTTGGCTGAACCACTCCCTGCAGCAGTGTGTTCAGCTTGATAACACTGGGTAGCTGAGCCCAGAGGCAGTAGTCTAGGTGCACTATTGGGCTAAGCGGTTTTACTATTATTCTTGACACAAGTGTGTTCTTCCTCTTTCCTACTGTGTGTGTGTGTTCTTGGATCTGCCAGCCTGTCTGGATTTGGCATTCCCTACATGACAGAGATACTGTACACACGCCCAGTTTTCCCAGGGGTGCATATACACACATGCACACCCATGTGATTCTGACTAAAAGACCACTTCTAGTGAACATAACAAAACAACATACTGACAAGTTTGCTGTTCTTAGAGACTCACTATTAGTGAGTCAATAAATGTTGTACAGTGGGTGGTGCTCGAACAATGGTCAATGGTCACACAATTCAAACGAACAAGAACGTGCTTTGCGTATTTCCTACCAAAGGAGCCCACTAGAAAAAAGATAATGGACAGTGTTTTGAGTATAATTGATATAAATAATTTGGTAATGATATTTTTTTCCCACCAGTCGATATTGGTATGCTACTATATGAGTTAAGTCAATATTTCTGTTGAGCTTAAATATTCCCCTTAGCTTAAAATTCCCTAGTAGCAGAATCAGAACTGAAAAATGACAAAGAATTGTCTGAGCTGCCAACAGAAAACATATGTAAATAAATCCATTTTACAGAAATAAACAAAAATCACTCACGTTGGTCTGAATCCCAATTCAGATCTCAATTTCAACCATGCATGTCCGCACTATGTCTTTCGGCAATGAAAAATGGTAGCTGCACTTTTTTGTCGTAGGTTACAGTGGGGGTGTTTCTCTGTGTGCCTCGCTGCATGGCTCTAATTGCTGTTGTAGAATGCTCATCTGCGTCTTGCATTGTGCTTCATGCAGCTCTTCTTTGTTCACCTAGGAATAAGATGAGCCTTACTGTGTAACTATTGTTATTTATTGTATGTTATGTCGTATATGTTGCGCTGCTGACACTGCACTGAGCTTTTTTTCCATGCTGTACAGGAAACAAATTCCACCGACTCTGGGCTCGTGGCTTTCATAGTGAAGTGATGTTTGGGATGATGCTCTTTTTCACATTGGATGCTGATGTTTGAGGTGTTAAACTAAGTTTGTAGTATTTCACGTCTTTGTTGGCACATTTTTTCGGTATAGTTAATGATAAACATCATTCAATTCAATTCAGTTTTATTTATATAGCGCCATATCATAACAAAGTTATCTCAGGGCACTTTTTCGAGTAGAGCAGGTCTAGACCGACTCTTTGTATTTACAGAGACCCAACAGTTCCCACCATGAGCAAGCACTAGGCGACAGTGGCAAGGAAAAACTCCCTTTTAACAGGTAGAAACCTCGAGCAGAACCAGGCTCTAGGTGGGCAGTCATCTGCCTCGACCGGTTGGGTTGACGGGGGAGGGGGGGAGCAGGAGAGAGAGCAGGAGGAAAGAGAACATACAGCAGCACAGTACAGTTCCACATAAGGATGTAAAGCAATAGTTGTGGTAATGGTATTGATGATAACACCAACAGAAATAATACTAAGAGCAATATTATAATAGTAATACTAATAATAAGAGCAATAACAGTAATAGCAGCAGTGGGTGCAGAGCAGGAGCACGGGGGCAGCAGGTGGCTGCAACCATAGATCCAGTCTCTACAGCTCCGGAGGCAGAAACACCTGCAGAAAGCAACAGAAGGAGAGAGGGAGAGAGAGAGAGGAGAGAAAGCACACAACTACGGGAAGACGTTGAATTAGTAACAAGCAAGCATTGATGGGATATGAGGCCGTACAGATGGAGAGGAAGAGGAGGAGAGAGCAGCTCAGTGCATCATAGGAAGTCCCCCGGCAGTCTAGGCCTATAGCAGCATAACTAAGGGGGGGCTCAGGGGTCACCTGGGTCAGCCCTACTATAAGCTTTATCAAAGAGGAAAGTCTTAAGCCTACTCTTAAATGTGAGGAGGTTGTCCGCCTCCCGTGCACAAACTGGGATCTGGTTCCACAGGAGAGGAGCTTGATAGCTGAAGGCTCTGGCTCCCATTCTACTTTTAGAGACTCTAGGAACCACAAGGAACCCTGCATTCTGGGAGCGCAGTGCTCTAGTGGGGTAATAGGGTACTATGAGTTCTTTAAGATATGATGGTGCCTGACCATTTAGGACTTTGAAGGTGAGGAGAAGGATTTTAAATTGTGTTCTGGATTTTACAGGGAGCCAGTGTAGAGCAGCTAATATTGGAGAAATATGATCTCTTTTTCTGGTTCTTGTCAGTAAACGTGCCACAGCATTCTGGATCAGCTGGAGAGTCTTAAGGGACTTATTGGGGCAGCCTGTTAATAGAGAGTTGCTATAATCCAGCCTAGATGTAACAAATGCATGGACTAGTTTTTCTGCATCATTTTGAGACAGGATGTGCCTGATTTTTGCAATGTTACGTAAGTGAAAAAGGCAGCTCTTGAAGTTTATTTTATGTGGGAGTTAAAGGACATATCCTGATCAAAGATAACTCCAAGATTCCGTTCGGTGTCGCTGGAGGCCAGGGCAATCCCATCTAGAGAAACTATATCTTTAGCTAATGTGTTTCGAAGGTGTTCGGGGGCCAAGTACAATAACTTCGGTTTTGTCCGAGTTTAACATCAGAAAATTGCAGGTCATCCAGGTTTTTATGTCCTTAAGGCATGCTTGAAGTTTAGCTAATTAATTGGTTTCATCTGGATTGATCGATAAATATAATTGGGTATCATCTGCATAACAATGAAAATTTATGGAGTGCTTCCTAATTATATTGCCTAAAGGAAGCATATATAAGGTGAATAGAATTGGTCCAAGCACAGAACCTTGTGGAACTCCGTGACTAACTTTGGCGTGCATAGAGGATTCATCGTTAACATGTACAAACTGATATCGATCTGATAAATAGGATTTAAACCAGCTTAGTGCGGTGCCTTTAATGCCCATTAAATGTTGTAGTCTCTGTAATAGAATGTGATGGTCAGTGGTATCGAATGCGGCACTAAGATCTAGTAAGACAAGTACAGAGACAAGTCCTTTGTCGGATGCAATTAGAAGGTCATTTGTAACTTTCACCAGTGCTGTCTCTGTGCTATGATGCACTCTAAATCCTGACTGAAAATCCTCAACCAGCTTATTGTTGTGTAGAAAGTCACACAACTGATTAGCGACTGCTTTCTCAAGGATCTTAGAGAGAAAAGGAGGGTTAGATATAGGTCTATAATTTGACAAAACCCCTGGATCAGGAGTGGGCTTTTTAAGAAGAGGTTTAATTACAGCTACTTTAAAGGACTGTGGCACATAACCTTTTAATATGGACAGATTGATCATATCTAGTAAAGAAATGCTAACTAAGGGTAAAACTTCTTTAAGCACCCTAGTTGGGACGGGGTCTAAGAGACACGTTGATGGCTTAGATGGAAGTTAGTTGACTAAGGTTGATGGGAGAAAAGCAGTCTAAATGTACATCAACTTTTACAGTTGTTTCTAAGGTTCCTGTGTTTGAAGATAAGTCAGTACCAACTGAGGGCAGGAGGTGCTGAATAGTTAGAATTTTATCATTAAAGAAGCTCATAAAGTCATTACTACTGAGGTCTATAGGAATACATGGCTCAACAGAGCTGTAGCCTGGCACCAGTGCTGAACAGAAACTTGGGGTTGTTCTTATTTTCCTCTATTAATGATGAGTAGTAGGCTGCTCTGGCATTACAGAGGGCCTTCCTATACATTTTAAGACTATCTTGCCAGGCTAAACGTGATTCTTCCAGATTGGTGGAACGCCATTTCCTTTCCATTTTATCTTCTTTTTTAGAGTCGAGTGTTATTCGTAGTGAGCCTGCAGCACTATCAACAAGATGATCAATTTGGGAGGGACTAAAGTTAGCATAGGAGTCATGTGTTATATTGAGACATGGAACTGAATTAAATGCCGATGGAATCACTTCCTTAAATTTAGCTACAGCACTATCAGATAGACATCTAGTGTAGGAATGTTTGCCTGATGGCGTGTAGTCCAGTAATAGGAATTCAAAAGTTATTAAATAATGGTCTGATAAAAAAAGGATTCTGTGGAAAGACTATTAGATGTTCAATTTCTATGCCATAGACAAGAACAAGGTCGAGGGTGTGGTTAAAACAGTGAGTGGGTTTATGTACACTCTGACAGAAGCCAATTGAGTCTAATAATGAGATAAACGCAGCACTAAGTTTATCATTTTCTACATCCACATGAATATTAAAATCACCTACAATAATTATTTTATCTGTTTTAAACCTGATAAGAACTCTGAGAATTCAGATAAAAATTCATTCATTCAAAATACGGTCCAGGAGCTCAGTACACTATAACAAATAGAATTGGCTGTAGTGTTTTCCAGGTTGGGTGTGAAAGGCTAAGAACAAGGCTTTCGAACGAGTTATAATTTAGTTTTGGTTTAGGTTTGATTAGTAGGCTTGAGTCGAAGATGGCTGCAACTGAGTATTAATGTGACTGTATTAATGTGACTGGGGAGAGTGGATTCATTTAGGCTAACATATTCATCGTGACACAGCCAGGTTTCAGTAAGACAAAATAAATCAATATGATCTGATATTAGCTGTTTACTAGAACAGCTTTAGATGAGAGAGATCTAATGTTTAAGAGTCCACATTTAATTCTCCTATTTTGTTGTACTGTTGCAGTGGAGGTTTTACTTTTTATTAGGTTTTTATGTGTAACTCCTCTTCTGTTTACTTTTGATTTAAATAATTTAAGTGGTGGGGGGGCAGACAACCTCTCTGTGGAGTTTAGGGTGGGTAACTGCTCTAATGGAAGCGCAGAGAAGCGTGTAGGACTGCAGCTCTGCCTCCTGGTCTGGACCACAGACTGTATTAAGTCTATGGTCTGAACTCTGAGCTGTCATGACTTTGGGCCACTAATAAATTCGGCCAGATTTCTAGATATGAGAGCGGCTCCATCCAAAGTGGGATGAATGCCATCTCTCCTAATCAGACCAGGTCTTCTCCAGAAAGTCCGCCAATTATCTACAAAGCCCACATCATTACCTGGACACCACCTCGACAACCAGCGGATGACATGCGGCTATACATGTCATCGCAAGTAAGATTAAGTGTTGCATATCGCTAAGTTCCTCATCAGGCTCTCTGAATTGCTGGCCACTGCAACAGCTCCTGTCAGACAGCCAACTGGATATCATAGTGTGAAACAGATATGATTGTATCAACTGCTATCCAGTTTCAAACTAACAATGAATGACTTCTTTTAGCAAACCAGACTGAAAACATTGTTCACAAGTTTCACTGGGAGCTCCCGTATCCTGACGCTGCAGTGACAGCTAGTCTGACAGGAATACAAATTTATAAAGCTCTGACATTTTAATACGTTTACATACTGGAACAGCATGAACATCTAGCCCTTTAGCTTTGCCGTTCTGTATATGGGCAAAATGCCTAATACACTCTTTTTTTCCTAGCTGTACTACCATTTGATCCAAGATAGCAGGATGTTTACATAGACTGACATTGATTAATTAAAGCCACAGAGATGTTAAACCGCTGCCAGATCCTGCAGTTAGCAGTTACCTGTCTGCTGCAGTACTTTGAACCTCTGGTGGCAGTTACATGTTTGTAAGATCTAAGGGGATTGTGTAACGCACCAATTTCTAATTACACGGCATGATAGGACATTTGATATACAGTAGATGGTAATGAAACATGGTCGAGGGTCATATAAATGAATCTGCTGTGTGCAGGACCTCTGTGGTAATCCCATCATGGCAAACTCTCACGGGCAGCGCCTGCAGCGAATACTGGAGGTGTCTGTCAAGGTAGTCCATTTCAAGTTTTCTCTTATATGACGTGTGTATGACTATCTATGTATCTGACACAATATGTAAAAAATAGATGAGAAAAATATACATGAATAATCAAACACGTAATATAAACATACATTTTGTGTCTCTCTTAGAGACACAACTTAGCGCACAGCTTAGAGCTTAACAAGTATAGCTTGATACTCACTGACTTGAGTCGCAATCCTTACCAGAATGCACAGATTTGATTGGCTGAGTAGCATCACGTGAGATGATTTACAACGCATGCAATTGGTCTGTGAGTTTCCTGGGCCGCTAAACCAGTGCCGTAAAAGCTAGAAAAGCTGCGCTGGTTAAGATAGAAATGCTCCGTCTTTAATTTATTAATTTAATTTAATTTAATTTAATTTTTTAATTTTTAATTTATTAATTCTCAGTAATTTATATTATAGGTCCGGGTCTGGATAGGATGGCGACCTCAGCTGTAGGGTTGCTGTTGTTGCAATGTCCGTTAGATTGAGCTGCTAAACGGCCCCACTCTCTCTCTACCTTAGTGCTAGCTAGCTTTGAAAACTTCCTTGACGTGACTAACCTTCAAATGTCTGATGAGGGTCGTGGTGTTGAAACCTATGACTGCGTTCCTCCACGAGTAATTAACTTGGAACACACCTTGAAAATTGCAAATTTATTGTCATTATCAGACACCTGGTAGAACTGCCAGATTGGTGAAGCCACTTTAGGGGCGCCTGTTTTGTGTCATCTGAACGGCTCTTCTGATCGGACTTTATAGAGATCCCCAAACTATTTAGGACGAATATCGTCTGATAACGATTGGTGGCCGATCAATCGGAGCACCCTTATTATTAAACATTCATCTGCAGATGAAAAGAATCAATAAATACATACAAGAAATGCAAAACAAAGAAGCGATTGCACAACTAAAGTTGCTGGAAAACCCAAACTACTGACAGCCCCAGATACAGTATGTGCTATAGTGAGTCATTTTATGTGTCCGGTCATGTGAACAGGCCTGATGAATCCCTCTTTCTCTCTGCAAGATTTAATGCTAAATGCTTAAATTCATTCAGACTGATGTCACTGACCTGCTGCTAATAAGAACAAAGGATCTAAAGCAGTTCTGTGTTTATCACAGCTGTGTTTATGTTCAGCGTGTATAAGTTCTTACAGTTATGAGGGCCACATTGTTGCATTACATTTTGTCCTTCTTTCTCTTCCCATGTGTCTCCTCCCCCCTGCTTAATCTTTCCTCAAGGCGGTGTCAGTTGAGGCGCAGAACAGGTGCAGCAGGGAGTGATATGAGCACAAGTTCCTGCTCAAACAGTTGGCCCCTGCCACATCATATATACAGTAATATACAGTCTTTCTTAGAGAGAAAGTGGACATTGTTGCACATGCTCTGAGGGAGTACATGTGAAAACATGCTGGCTTATATGTTTCTATATTGGATGTTTATGACTGTATTTACTAGTGTGTATGTATCTGTGTTGAGTTGGGTCTGATAGTGTGTACTCGATAATCCCAACTCAGAGGTGTGGGTGTAAAGAGTTGGGGTTAATTTCAAAGCTCCTTTCTGCTCAAGAACGGTTCTCTTTGTGGCCATGGGCACCTCTTTGAGGCTCAAAACAAAAGCCAGTATATCTGTAGTCAGCATGTTTATGATTGCTGTAAACATGGTTACAAAGCTCTGGATACAGCAAACATTTCCATAATCAAGACCAGACCACTATTCCTAGAGGGGCAAAAGACACATAGAGAAACAGAAAAAAGGAAAAAAAATACAAAGAACAGAACAATTTGAGAAAGAGGGCAGAAATGGCTTGAAAGTGGTGGGCAGCATTAACCAGTTTAGAGAAGGGCATTCCAGCCCCTTTGTTGTGAGGCCACAAGTATTCCAGTCTTCCCTGTTCTCTCCTACTCCTTTGCCACACAAATGAAGTGAACTTTGGAAGACTCCAATAAAGGCAGATAAGAGGGAAGAGTATTAAATGCCTGGGGTTGGAACGTTGGCTCCCTACATACAGTGGACGCTCTTGTAGCACTCCACGTGGTCTGAACTGTTAGTTCTACTATGACACTTAGTACAGTCTGGTTTGAGTTTTACGCAGGCATGTGGAAGAGTGGTGGGGGGTCACCCTCATTACATAGACACTATCAAAGACAGACGAGAGAAGAATTGAGTCATTTAACATAATGGATTTATTAAACCTTGTTTGAGATATAAATGTTCACACAAAACCACCTTCCCATGCATACAGGTGAACATGTGCACAAACAAGTACAGTATATTTGAATGGATGTTTTCTTACACTCCAGCAGGTACAGAGGGGATGGGTAGAAATTTGTTGCCCTACCTTTTGTACTGTATTTGGACGACTTCCAGATCAGTGAACCGTGTTCTGCACCTTCTCATTAAAAATGCAGTTCTATTCTATTGGGCATGTTTCAACATGACTAGCTAAAGCCATATTGGGATGTTTTCCCTCCACCACTGAGGTCTACTTTTATAGATCATGTAATACAGTTGGATCAAATTCACACCTCTTTTTATTTAACTTGATGGTTGGTTGAACATTAACAGAGCGTAGGCTTTAGTCTTTGCCAGCATGAGTGATATCATTAATATCAGAGCGATACAGAAGCCAGCGCAGAGGCCAGACGTATGACTCATATCATCATACATATTAGTCCCAAATGGCTGGAGAAGTCTCTTTCTCTACCTTATTTTATTTTCTCATTTTAATGATTCTCTCTGCTTCAGCTCACTGGCATTATTGTTGCTTTGTGCCCTGTTATGTATTTATTTAGTTTGTTTGATCTTACTCTATGCTGCCAGCTGAAGTGTTATCTCTATT
>SEMN01001305.1:0-73464 GCA_005408345.1 Macquaria australasica
AATCAGTATCAAGCAATGAATATTTGTTGCCTGGCCTCTTGACCTCAGTACTGGTTGAGTGTAACGATGGAAAATTCAGGGATTTAAGCCGAGTCAGTAACACCCAAGTCCAGTGTTAATTCTCTACAACCAGAAAAGTTGATTTTAAAGATTAATTACTTTCAGAAACTGTCAAATAAAAGTTAATCAGTTGATCATTTCAGCACTACATTTAACACTGATAGATCTAAGAATTTTAGCTTCTTTTTTTTGATTTTCCACAATAAATCAAGTTTCTTATGGAAACAAGTGTTTATATTTGACAAAGACAGACATTAACATGTGTACCTTTGGTATCTGCACCTCGATAATCAGGTATTTAAAAAGGTGTCTAATAAGATCACACAAACATAAAACATTCACACAACATTTAACTGAATTTCTGTTGAACACCTGAGGAACTGCAAAGCGCAAGTTAACTAAATGTAAAATTACAAATTCAACCCGTCACTACAAACACATAATCAGCTGCATCTTATCTGTAAACCTCAAACAAGGTCACACTCAACATAAAACCCTCATCAAGGAGATTCAGACAGTTTTAATTGTCCCCAAAGACCACAGCTCTTTTATACTTAATGTGACAAATATTCAGCCACAATTTATTACAACTTAAACAGATTATATATTTTAACACCACCTCTCAAATATCTGTATGTATACCAGGACTTGCACACACAAGTGTTTTCGTCTCAGCTGAATACCACAACCAATCACATCACCTCCAACCAGCTACATTTAAAAGATATTCTTTTGGCCACTCACCACGTAGAAGTCCAGTCCGTAGATGCCGATGCTGGGGTCGTACTTGATGCCCAGATCGATGTGCTCCTGGATACCAAAGCCGAAGTTTCCGGTATCGGAGAAGTTGTTCTTTCTCAACTCGTATTCACGCACCTGGAAGCAGGAGCAGCAGAGTGAAGCCTCTTTAGCCACAAAGCAATAATGTGTTCATAACATGATAACACAGCTGATATTTGACCATTACACAGACTTACTGCGCAAGAAAGAAACAGACCAATGAAAGTATTCACACATGGCTATTTAGTTTGTCCACATGCATTTTGTTTAGGGGAAAGCCGATCGTGACAAACACCATGTCACATGCAAGCCTGGATGTGCATTTTGAGAAAATTTACTTCAATTTAAAATTTAACACAAACGGACCCAAATACGTTTAAGTCTTAAATACTGACTAGTTCTACTAACTAATCAAATTTAAAAAGAACATCATCGTAGACCTCAGTCACCTGTAACCGAAGAGTAAAGACAAAAATTTAAAAAGGTAAAGGTTGGGAACTGAGCACTGAACTAGAGAGAAATACACAACAGGGCTTTCTGACCTTGAGTCCTTTCTCCAGGATCTCCTCTGCTTTGGCTCCACGGACGGTGCAGTGGACAGCAATCTTTTCATTTCTGCGGATGCCGAAAGATCGCACAGTGTAGCGGGCTGCGGAAACAAACAAACAACAACAAAAAGAAAAGTTAAACGAGCTCTTATGTCTATAAACGTAACCTGCAAGCTGCTCAACGACTTCATCAAACTCAGCCCGGCCTCACGACTGCCAGCAGCTCCTAAGATCGATCCGGATTTATCTCTCTTTATTGATTTATTTTATCTCTTTTTCTAGATCTTTTGATCTTGATCTCGACGCGATTCTGATTTTGATCTGATCTCGATCTTCGCAGATTCTCGATCTTTTGATCTTGATTCTTGATCTGATCTCGATCTTGATCGACGCGCGATCTGATCTCGCGCGCGCGACGCGCCGATCTTCTCTCTCACACACACACTCTCTCTCTCTCTCTCACACACACTCTCTCTCACACACTCTCTCACCCTTGGAGAAGACCGGAGTCTGGCCCGTGAGCTGCTCCAGCACCTTGGCGGCTCGGGTGAGCCTGTCTCCGCTCTCGCCCACGCAGATGTTGAGGCAGAGCTTGCGGATGCGGAGCTCTCTCATGGGGTTCTCCTTCTTCTCGCCCTGGTCCTGGAGGCCACAACAACACACTTTAAGAAACTGAGCGGCACGTCGCCCGCTGCTGCCATCCCCGTTTATTACTGTTATCATCATCATCTCTTAACCCCAGAGTCCCGAGTCCCGGACCGACACCGGCCGGAGAACATGTCCGTACGCATCTCCGCCGGTTCTGCTGTTAGCATCGTCACAGGTTACATACGTGTCCGGAAATTAAACAACAACTTCTACACAGCTTTTAAAAACACACAAAGCTCATACAAAAAGGCAGAGACACGTCTGCCGTTTGGTATCAGCCGTCACGTCGCTTTAACGCCAGAATATCGGTACAGGAGCGGGGCTAGCCGGTTAGCATCACTCGGTTTCTTTATTTTAACAGTCTTCTCTCGCGTTTATTGACAAAATACGACTCTGGACTGATCGATCGCAACGGAGTCTATAGATCTGAGCACCAAACGGACGTCAGGGCGACGCCGCGGCTCCGATGATTGCGGATTTCGACTCCAACTTCACGTTCGAGCGCCGCCGCCCAGCGTGAGGCTCTACTCACCGCCATGTCGCGTCACTAGAAGAGGACGTTACGCTTCCGGCGACAGCTGTTTATAGCCGCGTGTTCGTCGCAAATGAGCTCCGGGAAACGTCGCGGCGTAGCGAGAGGGTTCCGCCCTGCGCGCTAAAAGATAATTATTAGTGTAAAACAAAAACGAAATAAGTAAATTCCTTTATCGTCTGTTGGGAATACGCGTCTTCGAATTTGGTTTGGATTGAGGAAACCTTGGCACGTCAATTCCATCGATTAGTTGATTAATTAATTGATCAAGAGAAAACCGTTTTGATCATCAAAAAAGAATTTAAATAATATTTCAAGCAAGAACATCTTAGACCACATTCCCACCGGTTCAAGATCCCCGAATATGAGGATTTGCTGCTTTTTAAAAAAATCATTATAATCTTGTTTTGGACTTTTGGTCGGACAAAACAAGCATTGGCTTGTCATTCTTTGTAAAAGAATGATTAACTGAGTATATATATATATATTGAGTTAATAATCATCAAGTTATAGTTAACAAAAAGAAATCATTAGTTGCAGCCCTATTTTCAAGTTTTTCCAGACATGCTGTGTATATCTCTTTAACACTCCTCATTCCTTTTTACACCAAGTTTAATTTAACACCTGTGTTTAATTAGGACATTTTATTAATATATTCATTTAATTTACAAGGAAAGTTACAAAAACACAACACAAAAGGTGACTTTAATTTAACCGAATACACACACACACACACACACACACACAAAGCAAAATGTATTGCACAGAGAATTGGGAAACTAAATATATGACAAAACGCTCACAGGTTTCTAAAGTTTTGTCTTTTTAAAAAAGCTGCTCAAGAACTACCAGAATATTGGCTGCTATTAAAACATTTCTGAAACAATCTGCATTAAAGGCAAATCCATAAAACCTTTATCACTACAGAAAATATGATAATTAATATTGTTAAATCTGGGTCTATGTCTCCTTCAGTGTCACGACTGATGAAGTAAATAAAGGAAAACACCCTTTATTACCTAGTTTCACCTGATACATATATTCTTCCTGTCTGTTATATTTCATACATTCATTGTTTCCTGTTTTCACGACACTGACACGAGAAAAAGGACACAAGCCAAACCTACAGCCAACAGTAGGGCCAGTTTATTCAGAGGTGTAATGTCCAGAGAGGAACCTGCAGCTGGTCTGGACAAGTTATCTACAGATGTCTCAGTGGAGGTATCTGCTGAAGGAGTCACCAGTCTCACTGGTGGAGGAGCAGCTGGAGGCTTCAGCAGGGGCAGGCCCTCCCTCCTCTGCTCCTCCAGGGCGTGGATGAGGAAAGCCCGCGCTCTGCGGGGGAAGACGGCCGGGGAGAAGAGGTTGCAGTTGGGGGCGAAGAAGTGAGGGAGGTCGCCTCTGCGCGCGTTGTCCTCCAGAGCCCCGAGGAGGTGCAGGAAGCAGGTGGGAAGCTGTTGGCGAACCCACATGGAGTCGCTGAACCTGACAGGTGAGACGCAGGGGGGGAAGAAGACGTCAGAGAAATGATGAATGACCAGCACAACTAATCAGTCCAAACACTATTATAGCCCTACTTCTAGTGCTACAACAAACACACCATCAAATAGCTAAATAGGGCTGCAACTAGTGTATTATTTGTATTATTGATTAGAAGGTTGATTATTGTTTTGATGACTTAATTCATTTTTAAGTCTTTCAAATATCAGAAAATAGTGAAAAATACAAATCACTTTTGCTCAGAGGACAACGTGATGCCTTTAAATAGTTTGTTTGGGCCAAACATTCAGTTTATAATATAAAGAGCAGCAAATCTTAAGATTTAACGCGCTTGGCCCAAAGAATTTTTGGCATTTTTGCTCAATAAATGACTTAAGCGATTAATCAATTATCAAAATTGTTGTCAGTTAAGTTTCTGTTGATAGACTGCAACCAATAATTTTATATTAATGATTAATCTGTTGCTTATTTTTTCAATTCATTGATCAGTTGTAAAATGTCTTGATTGAGATATAATATTCTTTTGGCCACTTGGGGACAGCAGAAACAAGCATTTCTTCACCTTTTAAGACACCTTTCACATTGTCCCATTGTTTCAACGTTGTCACTTACATTGTTATAATAAAAGTATCAGTTATGGCCATTTGTATGTATTCTGCTTTAAATTGTTTTGTCCAACCAACAGCCCAAAATTGAAGGTCATTCAATTTACAATGATATTATTACAACTGCTACACTAACACACTACCAGTACTGCTGTTACTACAGATACTTACAGCTGTTCTACAACAAGCGCTACAGTTTCCATTCTTACTATGATATTACTGATATTTGGATGATAATTAAGATGTTGATTAAGAGTACCTGGTGGACAGGGTGTGGAGGAAGGCGGTTTTCCCGTGGTACGAGCAGAGGTCATCCAGCTCTTTGGGAAAACGCTGTTTCAGGCCCTCAATCAGAGACTTGAGGAGCATTAAGCACTGCTTACTGCCAGAGAGAAGATTAAACCATTTGTTGTGAAAAAGGCCCCAAGAAAAGATTTTTATTCCAAATTTATATGTCTTCTTTTTAAAAAATCTGGATCTTCTTCAGTTGGAGGCTCTCATGGTGTCCTTTTTCAAATCTTTTAACTTTTTGTCTATATTTACTAATATTTACTGTTTTATTTCTTTGTACCACATCACCTTTAATAAGGCACCCCTTATAAATGGTCCATAAGTTGTAAATAATTGTTTTATTAATGATTAATAAATCTCTTACAAATTATTTTTACGGCTCAGTTATGAACCATTAATAAGAACAAATTTTGGTTGCCAGTTTGTGAAAAATCCTATTTTGGTAAACCAGTAATACATGTTAATTTTTAATAAGCCATCAAGTCTCCAGTTATACATGCTAATTAGTCATTAATAAAGGGTTTTAATCGTCAAGTCTGAAGCTGTAAGTATTGATAAGTTGTTATGGATTTTGGTCCTGCCCTTTTCTAGTCCAGTAATAAACAACCTGGCAACCCAAACGTTCTTCTTATTAATGGTTTATAACTGCTCCATAAAGCATTAGTAAATTATTTCTTAACTATTAATTAAGCTTTTAATTACAACTTAAAAACCCACCATAAAGAGTGTCTAATTAGAAAATGCTCTTTAAATACTAAAAATGTAATCTGTTGAATTTCTGAAGTACTTTTTATTTATTACATTTACATTTACCACAAGAAACCCTGCCACGCAGCTGGCAACATGATCAGATGAACAAAATAACTCCATGATTGATCTCACCGGCAGCATTTGGTGGCATTGCTCTCACAGCAGGTTTTCTTGTTGCCATGGCTCGTGATGATTTTCTTCTCAATGTGAGAGAAAGAAATCCTCCAACTCTCTGTTACAGAAAGACAAAACAACCCGACGGAGTGACGTCAGCATACCAATACACAAACACTCACGCTGGAATCACACAAATAAAAGTCCTACATGTCTGAGCTTCAGCCGTTCGAACTCCTGAAACAGTTGTGAGAAACGTGATGGGAACACAAGCAGAGCGATGTTGTTCCCTGCTACCTTTATAGGAACAGTTCACCCCACAACTAAAAATAACTTTATCTCAGTCTTTATACAAACTAGCCATTTTTACAGCTTGATAACACAATAAAGTTTTAGCTCAAGTGCTTTATAATCAAACAACTGGAATAAACTGTGTAATTTCCACCACACTATCAGCGTGTTATGTACATATTTGGAGGTGTAAACAGTGTGGATGAAGTACTCAGATCCTTTACTTAAAAGTATCAATACCAAAATGTAACAGTATTCCATTACAAGTAAAAGTCATAAATTTAAAATTATATTTAAGTAAAAGTAAATAAGTATTTTATGCTAAATTTACTTAAAGTATCAAAAGTAAAAGTACTTGTTTTACAGAAAATCGGCACGTGTGACTGATATAATAAATTACATTATTAATTCTGATGCCTCAGAGTGTAAGCAGCATTTTATTGCTGTAGCTGCTCGAGGTGGAGCCACTTTTAACTACTTTATATACAGTTAGCTAGTTCAGTCCAGTGGTTCCCAACCTAGGGGTCGGGCCCCTCCAAAGGGTCACAAGATAAATCTGAGGGGTCGTGAGATGATTAACGTGAGGGACAAGAAGAAAAAACAAAGTTCTGATACATAAATCTGTTCTAATATTCTAATCTTTGATTTTTCTGTAAAATATTGGTTAAATTTACATTCAATCATTATGATCATTATAGGGCAAATCAATAAAAAAAAGGAAAACCAACACTGTTACTGTTTCAATATGGACATATACTCCACTATAAGCTGGGACCGGGACACTCAGTTTTTACAGTTGAATCTTTTAATTACGACAATAATTGACGAGGATGAAAAGGCGTCAATTACATGGCTATTTAATACATTTGGCTAGTGCATTAGTGAATTAACAGTTTTAAATATTGTTGTCTATTAAAGCCTTTTTTCATGAATGCGGTTTTAATGTGCTATGCATTTAGTTAAAAGGTGTGTGTTTACATTTTCTAAGACAGCCGGCCCTTCATCATTCGTGCGTACGATCGGTCTGAAGCAGTTCTAAGATTGTTCTCAGAGTACGAACAAATTCAGATAAGAAAAATATTGATGAATCCCGGATTTGTGTGTAAAACGTTCATACGCACTGTTTGTGAATGAGGCCCATCGTTGTTCACGTACAACAACAGACACACATTTCTCTCACCTTTGGCTTCCTCGTCGAGCTTTCGTCCTTTGAGCCTCTTTGGTACAAAGAAACACGGTAAACTTCTGATTTCTTGGCGAACTTTCTTTCCCAGCCAGTTGTCCACATCTGGACCGTTACGGACAGCGAGCGGCCAGCCCTGCGAGGAGTGGACCTCCATACAGGTACAAGGACCAGTAAGTATATAAGTACAATACTACTGCCATTATTACTACCTCTACTACTACTACCTTCCTCTGCCATTACATTAGTACATAATACCTCTACTTTTACTCCTTCTACTACTATTACTACCACTGCCTTTACAATTCTGACTACCGGAGGTGGAAGAAGTATGCACAACTTTTATTTAGGTAAAAGAATATAAAAGTACTTAAGTATTGTCCAGAGCAGGAACCACTTTACTCAATTAATGAGGTACTTGTACTTTACTTGAGTATTTCCATCTTATGCTAATTTCCACTCCACTTACTGCACTATATTTATTTTAAAACTTTAATTACTAGTTACTTTGCAGATTCACATTATTGACACAAAATATAATCAACAAATAAATTCTCATATATTATTATATATTAAACTACCCGGCAGTATATCAAGTAATTAAAAGTAGCCCCTCCTTTACCAGCTGCAACATCAAAGTGATGTACACATACATTTATCAATAATTATTAAACATTATATATATATATATATACATTAAATATTATATATTATTCTGAAATTAGTCATTCTGCATAATGAGTAACTTTTGGTACTTTAAGTCTGAGTATATTTGAGTATTATAAGTTTTGAAACTAAAGTACTTTTTGCTGATAATACTATTGGTGGAAGCACTCAGATATTTTACCTATATATACTGTTTTTTGCCTCTAATCTCTTAATTCAAGTGTGTTTCATCAGTATCTGTAATCCGAGAACCATGCATGATTTTATTTCTCCAGATTTACGTTACGATCAAAGTTTTACATTTGAAATGATTACCTCCAGAGCAGGAACCACATCCACAGAGATCAGCTCGTCACTGTTGTTTTCAGTGCAGAACAGAGATAAAGTCACAGCCGGCGAGTTTGGACGCTTCCTGTTCACCTCCCAGCGACAGCTTCTATCAGGCACTGGAAACAGGGAGAAGTGAATACACACCTTGAGTAGCTTGACTTTGTGGTTTCCAAAGTGGGATGGAGGTCAACAAAATATTAAAGAGTGAAGAAAATCTCCAACTCTGCTGATTGTGCACCAACAGAAAGTAGAGGGAGAAACCAGATAATTGGCACAAACTATATATAATAACAACAGATGAGGGATGAAAGGTGATGATCAGACCTTGGTAGGTCTTGAGGAACTTGCGGACTAGGCGATACATCTCATTCAGGATCTTGCTCGATGAGAGGGTGCGCTTATTCTCCAAAAGAAAGGCTTGTATGGGGCTCCGAGGGGGCCGGGCAAAATCGATCCGGTAGAAGAGGCCACCGTCGAGGTCTGTTATGTTGAGGCGTGAAGGAGCCTGAAGCTTCAGCATCATGTCAAACTCATCAGGGCTGTGGATCTGAGGCACGAAGACAGAGATTCAACAACACATAGAGACAGTGGTTGTTGGCTTGTTTGTCTAATGTCTGTTTACTTTCTCTCTCCTCTCTCTACTGTCCAGACCACCAGACCCTCTCATGCAGCACTGATTTAAGGCGGGCGGAGCAGACTACATGATTCAGCTGTGGCGAGAGGTTAGCTCTTATTTAGCTTCCTGGATCCCATGAAATGGTATCAATTCTTCCTTAATGCATTTCCTGTTGAAACAAGACAGGGATCAACCATAAGTGTAAATCAATGGGCTGTTACAGCAGTTAGAGAAATGAAGTTTGATTAGATAAGACAGGGAGAAAGACTATCATGCCTGTCAGTATTTATACCAGCCCATTTTCCACAGTCTGTTGCCAGATTCAGTCTTTGCTTTACAGCCATCTGAATCCAAACCTGCTTTCTAGTTACCTGTTTCTGTGTTTGGATCTGTGTGGTTCTGTGTGGTTCTGCCCCACATAGGTTCTGTACCTGAACCTATGTGGGGCCTGGTTATATGTGCTCTACAATAGATATACACTCAGTGGCCACTTTATTAGGTACACCTGTACAATTTAATTCAGTCCAATACAACTGTTCTGCATTAATGTCTACTTTTATGATTCCTATAATGTTCTGTTGTTTACGATGTCCTAAAGGTGTTGATTGAAATATATGTTTTAACAAAGTTAGTAGATATTTAATGGTGTTAGTCATATTTTGCCCCCCTCCTCATATGTAAATAGGGTGAACAAAAAATTTGAAACACCTCTAAATATAATGCACTTTAGTACAACACAACCTTTAATTATGACCTCATTAATAAACATATAATTGAATTTCCAGATTTCCAGAACATTATAAACTTCACAGCATTGTATTGATAGACTGTACAGGTGTACCTAATAAAGCAGCCACTTAGTGTTTGTGCAGAAATCTTTGCGATAACTCCTTTATGTCTTTAAAGATAAAGAATAATTGTCTCTGCTTTTCTGATGTCCTCACCTTAACTTTCTCAAAGTAGCTGCCGCTGGTGAGGAAGTCAGCTGATTGGAAGAAAGGCTGATCCCCGTTCCTCAGGAATTTCTGTAGGTTCTCTCGGAAATCGTTGACCACCTCTGCAGCCCAGCGGCGGTCTGTCTGCCGGATCTTGAGGTTTTTGGCGTTGTCTTTGATCCAGTTGGCCAGCTCTGGGGAGATGGAGTCCGACTCCTCGACCACTTTAGATCCCTCCTCTGCAAAGAGACACAGACAAGGACGGAACTTAGAGTCTGTAGCCACTAGGAGGCTGTTTGACACATTACAGAAATCTCCAACAAAATACAGTTTTTACACATTGATGCTGAACTGTTAAACACATGTCAACCGCAGCCTCACCTGCTTGTTGTTGCTGAACTTTCTGCCTCTGTCTTGCTGGTGCGACACGTGGAGGACTCGGCTTTCCTCTGGTGTCCCCTCTGAGGTTCACATCTCTGTCCTCTCTGTCCATAACTCACTCGTCTCAGGGTTTAATAACTATGTACAGAGAACCAGTGGTGGAACATAACTAAGTACATTTACTCAAGTCAGTACTTAAGTACACATTTCAGGTACACTTGTGGCCACTTTCTACTTCTGCTCCACAACATTTCAGAGGGAAATATTGTACTTTTTACTGCACTACATTTATTTGACAGCTTTAGTAACTTTACAAATTAAGATTTTTGCACACAAAACTTACAAAGAACTCAAAAATATAAATTTAACTACCCAATAGTGTATACAAGTACAGCTGAAACGATTACTCGATTAACCAATTAGTCGATTGACAGTAAATGAATTGGCAACTATTTTGATCATTGTTTAAGCCTTTTTTTAATGCAAAAACATTTCATAGTTCCAGCTTCTCAAATGTGAGGATTTGCTGCTTTTCCTTTTAATTATGCCAGCATGGCTATGGGCTCTTAGTCTTATTTTAAATCATTTTGAGTATGTTTGATAGCAGAATAGCTTTGCTTTAAAACTAAAACCTGCTTCAGCAAGTTTCTTTAGATTTTTCCTGGCCGCTAATTAAGAGGGAACATCTGTGCCCCAGGGCCCACTGTCTCATAATCCATTCATATGAGACCAGTGAAGTCACTGATAGACAAATAGATAGATAGATAGATAGATAGATAGATAGATAGATAGATAGATAGATAGATAGATAGATAGATAGATAGATAGATAGATAGATAGATAGATAGATAGATGACATTTCAGTGGTTTAACTCACCTGTTTGAAAAGCTTCTGTTGCAACAAAGACGGCTGTCTATCTTCTATCTTTACTTTCACTTTCATTTTCCATGAAATTCCATATTAGGATCCACCCATCTGCCTCCTCATCAATAGATGTTTCTGGACAAACTCTGATGACGTTAAAAATGATGCCAGTTGCACAGTTCCACTCATGAATAATGATCCTGGCAGTCAAATACCCACACACACATATTGTGCAAACTATGTATCATCAGTGTGTCATCATGACAATAAGACATACCTTGTTAATTCTTCAGAACTAGATCAAGTAGGTGTTCATCTCGTGTACCTGAACTAAATAACTATGTCGCCATTTATGAAAACATCTTATAGTCACGTAACAAGTTCACAAACAGGCGTGTAAATCACAAAAATATGTTTTTATGAAGAAAAATAAGAAATGGCTCAGAGCTAATAAGTAATCAAAGAGGTTAGACCATATCGATCCGCATTGTTGGTGGAGTGCTGCTGTTGGTAACGCTGTGAAGTTGAAATCTTGACACTTGAAAACAAATTTTATGTTTTACTTTGTATGCAAATATCCCTGCTTTTAATTTGTCTAACGTACACATGCTGCTGACATGGTGTGTTTGATGTACCACTGTGTGTGACGTTGAATTGTGTGTCTTGTCTTGTTTGTCTAGTTTGTTTGGTGCTATTCTGTCGCTGTGTGGATGTTTTAATTGTGACTTAGTTTTAAGCAAACTCTGGTACAATACATCAAGTGGTAACATTTATGTTCAATATTGTACACGGTCCCTTACAAATAAAATAAATAAGATCACAAGAGGACAATTCAGTCACACAAAGCAGTCCTCACACACACACACACACACACACACACACACACACACACACACACACACACACTAACTGAAACATTCACAAGTATTATTAACGAGGCTAAACGTCTACAGCTATGCCAGCAGCTCTGTGAGGCCGTACTAAACTAATTAAACTAACATCAGCATGCTAACATACTCAAAATGGCAGGTGTAATGTTTACCATGTTTACCATCTTAGTTTAACGTGTTAGAATGCTAACATTTTCTAACTAGCACTAAACACAAAGTAAAACAGAAGCTGATGGGAATGTCATTAGTTTTAGCTATTTGGTCATGAACCAAAGTACTGAACCTATTTTGACCTGATGATGGCGCTAGATGTAAAGTCAGAGCATCACCAAAGTGATTGCAATTTATCCCGAGGAAGACTTGAATGTGTGTGCCAAATTTAACGGCGATCCATCCAATAGTTATTGAGACATTTCACTCAGAAAGACAAATGTCAGCCTCATGGTGGCGCTAGAGGAAATGTCAGGGGATCACCAAAGTCATTACGATTCATCCTCTGGGCACCAAGAATATCTGCATCAAATTTCATGGCAGTCCATCCAATAGTTGTCAACTTTGAAGTCCCTCAGAGGACTGAGTGTCTCTAACTTTAGCTTGTTTTAGAGTTTATTCCAGTAACAATGTGCCTAGTTCTTGGAACCACTCTTCTCCAATTCAGAGCTGGTATGAGGAACATTCATTGTATCCTGGAAACTGTCTTTCTTAGTTTTGAGCTGATGTACCTGATTAAGCTGGAGGAACTTGACCAGAGGAAGAAGGATAAATATTTGCTGAGAATATTATTGGATGCTTCTAAGAAATAACTGAGAAAGAGCTGAAGAAAGAAATACCTAGTGTTGACGAATGGATTGAGTACAATATTTATGTTAAGGAGAGAATTACTTTCGACTTGAGAACCCACAAGGAGACATTTGTTGAGAACCGGATAAAAATAGATTATTTACGTTCCAACCTTCAGACCAGACTTTGTGTAAATAAGCATCAGAAACACACAATCCAGCATAATCTTTACTCTCCAATTGTAAGTATGCTAGTTAACTTATCTTTTTACAATACAACTATTGCCCATTGGGATTGTTTTTCCTTTCCTTCACGTTTAAAAGGTCTTCATGTTCATATGGTGTTGACTTTGTTTATGTAGTTTATGTTCATTCTATCTTTAAAGTCCATAAAAAGGGATTTATAAATAAAAGAATGTTAGACATCTCAGTAACTTAGATAAATGGAAACACAGGTCATCTGATGCACTGTGGTAAATTGCATCCAATGTTTAAATAATGTAGTCGAAGCAACGTGAATTTTGTGTGACAATCTGCTATCTAATCTCTTAAATATTTATATTTCTGTACCCCTTTGTCTACATTTCCATTGAGAGCTTGGATTGGAGTAGGACCATCAAGGGTTTGTGCTCTTGTGAAATGCAAACATTTTGACTTTCTTGAGTTAAGAACAAATTTTAAATTAGTAAAAGAGGTCTGACGGTCGTCAAAAGCCACCTACAAATGAATAAACTGTGCTTTCACTGAAGCACCAGAATGACAACATTTGTGAAACAAAAAGAAACACCTTCACTCTGCATGTTTAAGGTTTTTATTACTTTGCATTCAACCTAATTCTTTTAACAGTTTTCCCTAAAAGGCACAAGCCTTCCTTTCCTGCGGAAACTCTTCCGATGGGTTTTAATCAGCATCAGCCAGAAGACGATGAAGAGGAGGGATGGTTGCTGAGACGTGACTATTTGATGGACGTCCTGCATGAGAATTCATTTCTTCTTTTCGGCCTTCTGTGCAGACTTGGTGACCTTTCCACCAGCGGCTTCCTTCTTCTCTACGGACTTAATGACACCGACGGCCACGGTCTGCCTCATGTCACGTACAGCGAAACGTCCTGGGAGGAAGAGATGGACAAGAAGAGAGAGAAACAGAGGAGTCAGTGAGAGGCTGAAAATATGCTACTGACATAATTATTTAGCATAAAACACACCAATAAAAAAAAAGACTATCCATCAACCACAGTCTGTCCATTGATCAGAGTGTTTGTTCATCAGATTTCAAGCTACTTTCTTCATCAATTGATGGCCAGGTTAATAATCAAAAACCTATTAATCATTCAAAGCTTTAAAAATACAAAATTCATGAACTTGAAGGTTCATTCTTGACCTTGGAAAAATCAACTTGACAAAATTCTTGACACAAGGTCCAACGTACGTAACGTGTTTCCGAAGCTTTCAACCACATCTCGTGGCCTTCCTCAGCAGATGGAGTTGCTCAGTTGTCATCGCCTGTTTTCACGTCCATGGAATTTAAGTTACGTGATAACAGGTGATGATACCTGAGCAATAAGTTGGACCTTGTGTGGAGAATTTTTATTTTGTCAAGCTATATATTTTCCCTCTTTGAAAGCTTAATTTAAACAAAGAACGGAAACTAAAACAAAACAAATTTGGTAAATGAGTCATAAGTTACATAAAAATGCTGCCTACCTACACCTCTAAAGCTCACTAATTAACATGTCATATCTAATCTTAATAATAAGTACAAAAAAAATGTAAAAATGACAAGTTGTAGTTTTATCGGAGATTATGTGCTGAACTATTATTTGGCTGAAAGCATTACTTCCTGGAGTCTTGTCACCACCGTGGCAACCAGTGGAGACTCCAGGAAGTCACAAGAAAAGGCCACATTTTCTGAAGAAAATGTAAGTGTGCTTGACTATGCTGAAAATTGCAGGTGTAAGCACTGTGAACGAGTTAAAATGTCTTAAAATGTGAATTCTTTGCATGTGAAATATCATATGCATGTTGCAGTTAAAGCTGAAGCACTTAAAGGAGCTGAAGTGTCAGTTGTAGCATAAAAAGTTAAAAACATTTGAGTTTCAAGTTTAAACCCCTGTAGGCAGTTAAAGCCCTGAAAGTAGTTGAGCTGCTGAAAAGTAAGACATGAAAGCAATTGAGATGTCAGTAGGCATGTAAGCTATGAAAGCAGTCGAACTGTCAATTTGAAGAGATGAAAAAAAGGTTAAGTGTGTGCACTGTAAATAGTTGAAGTGTCAGCAGTGACAGCAGTTTAAATGTCTGTTGATGTGTGAGCGCTCAAAGCAGTTGAACTGTCATTTGAAGAGTAAGAGATGAGTTGAAGTTGAAGTGCTAGAGATAGTTTGAGAGATTGAAGTGTCAGTTGGTATGTAAGCAGTGACAGCGGTTGAAATATCAGTTAAAAAAGTTGTCAGTTGTCCTCAATCTTCAGAGTTAGTTGAAGGGTAAAAATCAGTTGAAGTGTCAGTTGATGAATTGAAGAGTAACAAACGGAAACAGTTTAATTTTCAGTGTAGTGATGAAGTTTAAAGTTCTGTGGAAGTGGAAGTGCTCGATAGATAGTTGGACACTAACAAAGCCTAATCCATTCTCTTAACAACAAAATGAGCAGTAGTAGAAGAAGAAAAAAACATTTTACTCACCCAGTGGAGGATACTGGGAGAAGCTCTCAACACACATGGGTTTTGAAGGCTCCAGTTTGACGATGGAGGCGTCTCCAGACTTGACAAACTTGGGGTTGTCCTCAAGCTTCTTGCCGGAACGACGATCGATCTTCTCGATGAGCTCCTTGAACTTGCAGGCAATGTGAGCTGTGTGGCAGTCCAGCACAGGGGCGTAACCCTCAGAGATCTGGCCGGGGTGGTTCAGGATGATGACCTGAAATAGTAATGTTTAAGTGCATTTAGAAATGGTGATGAGAGTTCTCCATCCAGCTGAGGTGAACATTGTTGCAGTTCCTGTTAGTAGCCAGCAGAGGTGGACAGATGTTCACGTTTACCTCAGCTGGACTCACTCATGCACCTCTAGAGTCACAATATAATTACATTTTAGAGAGTATCTTGCTATCTTAATTGATATTTCTTTTTTAAATTATCATTGAAGCAGGATATTAACATTGAGATTAGTTTTTTTCAGTTTGTGAGCAAAAGGCAGTTTCATTTGATAGAAGGAAAAGAGGGGCAGGATGGTTAATTCCTAATTATTTAATTGTTGGTTGGAGTTTCTATGTGATAGAGCATGAAGTAATAGATAAAGAACTGTTTCTGATTTGAAAAAAAGGCTTGAATGAAACCTTGAAGCCAAGTTTTGTTGTGGCTCCTGCATCTATATCATCTCTATGTTAAGAACATGTTTATTTTTTAAACACAAATTGTGAGGAGACTGTCACATTTAAAAGTCCAGTTCCTCATGTTAACTTATTCCTTTTTAAACTTTATTTCCTCTTTCTTCATTTGCTCAGACTCACCTGGGCGTTGAAGCTCCCAGCCGCTGTGGGTGGGTCGTTCTTGCTGTCGCCAGCCACGTTTCCTCTGCGGATCTCCTTGATGGACACGTTCTTGATGTTGAAGCCGACATTGTCGCCGGGAGTGGCCTCAGACAGAGACTCGTGGTGCATCTCCACAGACTTCACCTCAGTGGTCAGGTTGGGGGGAGCAAAGGTGACGACCATACCGGGCTTCAGGATGCCGGTCTCAACACGACCGACGGGGACGGTTCCAATACCTGAGAGAGAACAGGAGGCAACAAGTTTCTAGTACGCTCTTCAGTTAACAATGGATAGCCCATACAAGGGAAGAAGTACAGGCAATTAGGGGGGAACAAATCTGTGTTTAGTAGGGACCTAAAGATAAATTACTCCGTAAATACTTAAATTATCTGGTACATATTAAACAAGATAGAGGGTACAGACAGAGGACAGGGGATGTCTGGTAGATGTCAGGGACAGCCTCAGTGGCTTGTTGCTTTCAGACAGAGTTCTGGGTATGAGGATCATAGCTATGTTCTTGCTCGTGGGCACCATGCTATTGAGCCTAGGTTAGAAAATCTCTGCCATGGATGTTAATGGTAAATGTAGATATGAAGTACCTTTGCAGGAATTTGGAGCGGTAAGCTTTACTACAGAACCGTACAAGTGACAGATGTTACCAACGTGAGGCCTTTAACTTAAGATCAGAGCCACACATCTTAAAGTGAACAAAGAAATGTTGTACATCTATTAACGCTTTACATTTCAACATCTGCTTTAATATTGAGATGGACATATTTTCTGTTTAATAGTATTTATTGTGGTGATAGACTGAACTGTGAAATTATACCTGAATAAGTAATGCCACATATTCCAGTCTGCAAGCCCAATATTTACTTTGTAATCACTTTCAAAAAGGAGGTAAACAAGGAACTACTTTATTTTACAGCCCACATACACTACACTGTAATTACAGTAAAAAAAAGGGTGAACAATGGACGGCTTTTCTGCATACCCCGGACCTACACTGTAATAAGGGAGCTTTCTCCCAAATATTCAATGCTTTGTCCTGCAAGCACTCATGCATGTCATTAGTAAGTGATGAATAGTTTGCAAATTTTGCTCCCCAGCAAGAACAATAAAGTACACTACTTTAATAACAATAAGTAGTCTGTATTTAAAAACGTTTAACAACATACTTTCCTGAAGTATTTTTTGTCAGAATATCATAAATTCAAAATAAATTACACCATAACTCAATTACAATATTGGCACTGTTACACTGCTTTACCCGATGTTTCCCGTGTTGTTACCCAGTAACAACATCACTGTGGCTTGTAATTATAAATAGATACTCTTTAATATACTTAAACACAAAGTCTATTTTAAACACAACGTTGTAACCTCCATATTCCATGAGATTCCTCCCTTGTTCTTACATACTTGTCCCAGTATCGGTACTCAGTAATTATTTTATTGATATCCCATGTGGACAAAATAATTACATTGTAATTTTTTCTGTAATCGACAGTAATCTAAAGCGTTAGTCACAGTCCTGTTCCACATAAGAATGTCATAATAATCTTAATATGTGTTAGGTATAAGTACAGGTGTAGTTGAAGTGTACAGTAATGACAAATAAAATATCTAGTATATCCAGTTCTGCCCCTGTGATTGGCCTGTTTGAACCCGCTGAAAAACTGTTTGGATCCACTCCCAGGATTTGTTATTTTAGCAGATGTCACGAGCCAACTGCTGCTGAGTCTACAGTCTCACGCACCAATCAAAATTTTCCAAATTCTCCATGTTTTTGCTAGAAAAAAAAGCAGCTGTTACTGTTGCAACTTTGAATGCCTTTTGTGCCTCTTGGTTTGATTTTGATATTTCGTGACTGTGTTCTGGGTTGTAGCAGCGTAGTAATATGAATGTTAGCTGCGTGCTAAAACTCAATATGTGCACACTCCTTACCGCCAATCTTGTAGACGTCCTGCAGGGGCAGACGGAGGGGCTTGTCGGTGGGGCGGGCAGGTGGCAGGATGGCATCAAGAGCCTCCAGCAGTGTGGTTCCACTAGCATTACCCTCCTTGCGCTCAATCTTCCATCCCTTGAACCAGCTCATCTACAGACAGATTCAAAGTGAGACATCAGTCCACGGTCTCAATCATCTGGTTAACACAAGTTGAAAGTTTCCTCACCTTGTCACTGGCCTCCAGCATGTTGTCTCCGTGCCACCCAGAGATGGGGACAAAGGCAACAGTGGCGGGGTTGTAGCCGATCTTCTTGATGTAGGAGCTCACTTCCTTGGTGATCTCCTCAAAACGCTTCTGGCTGTAAGGGGGCTCGGTGGAGTCCATCTTGTTGACTCCAACGATGAGCTGCTTCACACCGAGGGTGAAGGCCAGCAGGGCGTGCTCACGGGTCTGGCCGTTCTTGGAGATACCAGCCTCGAACTCACCAACACCAGCAGCAACAATCAGCACAGCGCAGTCGGCCTACACAGGGAGAATTCTTCTATATTTCTACATATCTGCATGTTTTGTTAAAGCAAAATGATGGTTGTCTTTTGCTCTGACTATGTTTAACATATGCATATCAAAAACTTAACAGAATATTTTTATATTCAGGGCTTCAACTCGTCTGTTTTTCTTTTAGGAGGAATAGAAATTGAGGCCGGACATTTAATGGCTCCAACATAACTTTATCTTTTGGGACAGTGGAGAGAGAAATTAATAGAATAATAGGGATAGAGTGGATTTAAATGCCCTGGCTAGCTGAGCGTCTGGGATGTTTACTTCAACTTAACTTTAAAGTGGTAATGAAGTGATTTTCTGGGACTACTAGCACTCCAAAATACTGGTTGTAATGTTGGCTACATGGAAAGATAAGTATATACACTCACTGCAATCACTGAACCCTAACCCTGATAAGAACATCAGCTAAAATGTCATGACAACTTGTGGTACAATACACAAACCTGAAAGTTAAAGTCAACAGAGAGCAGGTTAAAAGGTGTGCCTTTACCTGAGAGGTACCAGTGATCATGTTCTTGATAAAGTCCCTGTGTCCAGGGGCGTCAATGATGGTCACGTAGTACTTGCCGGTCTCAAACTTCCACAGAGCGATGTCAATGGTGATACCACGCTCACGCTCGGCCTTCAGTTTGTCCAGCACCCAGGCGTACTTGAAGGAGCCCTTGCCCATCTGTTGTGGTCAAGACAACACAAGTAGAGCAGGAAAACCGGGGGAATAAAAGAGTGATTAAAGTTTAATCAAAGCCATTTTTAAAATAAAAACATTTACATGCGGAAACACATTCTTTTTTAATTAATATAATTAGCTTGAAGCCGATCATACATTTACTTTACAGTATGCTTAAGCATTGTGTCCAGTTTCATGTAGCAAGACTGCCTTTTGTGTCTTCTATTTATTTTTTTATTTACTATAATATTCAACTATCCAACAGGAAGCTGTAATGTTTGTTCCTTTAATATATAAAATTCTTTGAAGTCTTTTATGTAGGCAGCTAGAATAACTTTCTTCTGTCATTATTGGTTACAATATTACACAAGCAATTATTTCATATGTATTTGAGGCTGATTTTCCACATTTGTTCTACCTATATTAGCTCTTGTCACATTACATTTTAATTTGTGTGTTAAAAAAATGCAGCTGCAACTAATCTAAACATATTTCAACAGAACGTGGTGGTTGTAACTAAGCAAAAATTAAGGAGCAGTTACATCCGCCACACCCCATTTCCTACACCTGTAATGTCACACTGTGTACTGAATATCTGTTAAAAACTTAATTGAGGGCCTCGGGTGTCTCCATAACCAACCTCAGCGGCCTCCTTCTCGAACTTCTCGATGGTTCTCTTGTCGATTCCTCCGCACTTGTAGA
Organism: Macquaria australasica; assembly: GCA_005408345.1. Taxonomy (NCBI): domain Eukaryota; kingdom Metazoa; phylum Chordata; class Actinopteri; order Centrarchiformes; family Percichthyidae; genus Macquaria; species Macquaria australasica. The sequence continues at coordinate 20,166 of SEMN01001305.1, forward strand.
TCAGGTGGCCGGTGGTGGTGGACTTGCCGGAGTCGACATGGCCAATGACCACGATGTTGATGTGGATCTTCTCCTTTCCCATGTCGATTTACTGGTTACAAACGACACGGGGAGTTAGTTATGTTGACTTTGAAATTAAATATTTCGGGTTAGAATTTATCTAGAAAATAAGGTGAGCTCAGTGGGACCACCGGTGAGGTCACTGCGACTCCAAACAGTTATTTAAAATCAGTTGTTAGCTAATTATAAATACCATTAGTTATGTTGACTTTGAAATTAAATATTTTAGGTTTAAATTTGTCTAGAAAATGGGGTGAGCTTAGTTGGGACCACTATATATAGGTCAGTATGATTCCAACAGTTATTTAAAGCTAGCTAGCTGGCCGTTAAGTAATCAAATCAAAATCAAATCCAACCAAGCAAATTAGTCATATCAATTACGTTGCATAAAAGTAGCAATAACATGCTGTAAAAATACTCCATAACCAGTAAAACTCCTGTATTCAAAATTTCATATTAGTCATACAGTATATAATTGGCAAAAACAAAACATGAAAACTAAGTATACATTGGACAGAATGGCCCCTGTCAGGGTTATGTGTGTTTGTGGTGGAGCAAATTTTAACAACTTTAATACTTTTGGGTAGTTTAATATATAACAATAGAAAATATTTTATAAACTGATCATGTTTTGTGTAAAATCTTAATCTGAAAAGTAATCAGCTGTGAAATGGATGAAGTCCAGTAAAATGTACAGTATTTGCCTCTGAAATGCAGGGGGGAAAGCAACAAAGTACATTTACTCAAGTACAGTACTTTAGCAATTTTGAGGTACTTGTACTTTACTTAAGCATTTCAATTTTCTGCTACTTTATACGTCCACATCACTACATTTTGGAGGCAAACATTGTACTTTTTACTCCACTACATGTATTTAACAGTTTTAGTTACTTTGCAGAATCAGATTATTAATACAACATATAAATGAACTAATAAATTATGATGTATTATTATAGATTAAGCTACCCTTTACCAGCTGCAACATTAAAGTGATGTAATGCAATATAATATATATGATTCTGAAATGGGCCATTCTGCATAATGAGTACTTTTACTTTTGGTACTTTCTGAATGCAAGACAGAGTATTTTCACAGTGTGGTATTACTGCTTAAGGATCTGAATACTTCTTCCACCACTGCTGGAAATGCAGTGGAGTAGAGGTATAAATTAGCATAAAATGTAAATACTCTAGTAAACAAAGTACCTTAATATTGTACTTAAATAAATGTACTTAGTTACATTCCACCACTGGTTCTCTGTACATAATTATTCAAGGCTGGGATGAGGACAGTCCGACTGAAGCAACGCAGTTACTTCCATGAGTGCACACTACACTGGCACAAAGCATACTTAGGCTGATTTAATAATTTGCCTTAATAAAATAAAACCTACATCACAGGTTTTATTTTGATATTTTCAGCTGCTAACTGGTACCACAAACCATTAGAAACCATTACAGACCAATAGAAACTAGTCCATCTGGTCTATAAGAAAGCAATGTATGTAATCCAAACCATTAGACCATAGTGGTATTAAATACATTTGATGTCTTTTAGAAACAACCAGTTTAATAGAAAAGAGTCTGTTCATGTGTCAAATCTAAAGATATCACCGTGTTTTAACTCACCTGGTTGAAAAGCTAAATGGAGGTGGTCGATGTCTGTCTTCTCCTGCTCTTTCTGTACCTTCACTTGTTGATACTTCCGTAAAAAGTCATCTGAGGACAACGCCTTCTGCTCCTCCTCCTCCTTATCTGTCACTGATTTTGCACCTCTAGGTTTGATAGGTGTTCATTGCATGATTCCACCCATGGATAATTATACTACTGCCTAAACTGTTTGGTTTGCCAAATGCACACACACACACACACACACACACACACTTGGCCAAATAGTTTTACCAGTCTGTTCTTGTTTGTTAGATTTCATAGGACACACCTTAAAAACGTGTTTCCTTTTGTACCTGGAGTCTGTAGCTGTATAACAAGTTATAACTATACATATCAAAAAGCACATTCATATGAAAACATCCTTTATCATCCTAGAATCTACACAAGAAATGAGAAAAGGCCTAAAACTGATAAATAATCAATGTGTTTTGACCAATTATAACTGAAACACGCTGTGCTGTGTTTACGTTTGAAGCTTCTGGAGGAGTGCTGCTGCAGTTTGCAATCAATAAATACTGACTAATAATGTAATGAAACACAACAGAAACATCTTCATTTGGCAATGTTTAAGATTTTTATTATTTTGGTTTCAACTTAATTATGATCATAGTATCTCCTAAAAGGCACAAGCCTTCCTTTCCTGCGGAAACTCTTCCGATGGGTTTTAATCAGCATAAGCCAGTCCTTGAGTAGAGAGCTCTGCCTCAGAGAAGACGACGCTGGGTGGCAGGGGAGATGAGGGGATGGGGTGGCCCGCTGCTGCTGAGACGTGACTTTTTGATGGACGTCCTGCATGAGAATTCATTTCTTCTTTTCGGCCTTCTGTGCAGACTTGGTGACCTTTCCACCGGAGGCAGCCTTCTTCTCGACGGACTTGATGACACCGACGGCCACGGTCTGCCTCATGTCACGCACAGCAAAGCGACCTGGGAGGAAGAGATGGACAAGAAAAGAGAGAAACAGAGGAGTCAGTGAGAGGCTGAAAATATGCCTCTGACACGAGTCTTCTGTGTTTAAGGTGCAACTGGTGGGTGGTGAATATACAGTGCACATTATACTAAAGATCAATACTTTTTGATCTAGCAATCAAGCACAAGTAAAACAGTTAGAATAGCATTATATAGTAATTTTATGCCCTGAACTTTTATTATGTTAATTAGATTATGGATCATGACTATAATTTTTGCTAGAAATCAAGATTAGGGACTGTACATCCATATGGTCGTCCAAATGTCCTCACTAGAGATGCACATTTTAAATGATTTCCTTACTCAATTTTTTCCATGATAATGATGAATAATTGATTAATCATTAAAAGCTTACAGAATACTAAATTAATGCTTTTCCTCTATGAAAGTTTTATTGAAATAAGTGACATGAGCTCATTTAATAGCACAACCCAAGTAAATTTGGTATCTGAGTCATATATTTCATATTTCATATATCCCAACCCACTGGTCTTTATCCAAACAACATTATAAACATAATTCTGAATGACTTTCAGGCTTGCTGGAGAACATAAATGATATGGGGGCATTTAAAGCTCCATTAATTGATTTTTTGCCACTTGATAACACAATATCTAACATTAGCACCTTATAAAGTTGTTATGGTGAACATGTTAGCAAACAGTTGCCTAAGCACACATCCAGTAGACCAGGAGCATCATTATAATTCATTTGGAGTCATGTTTCCGTCCACCTAATTAATATCATAATTCAAAAGTCAAATATTTACTCTCCTTTTAGCTCTGTTTTTGGTCTCCACCAACTCCTGAGGGAAATATCTGCCTGTCTAGCTGCTAATTGCTCCACTATGTTCACCAGCTTGTCGATAACTGTGTCTATCTGTTGTTTGATGTTAAGTAGGTAGAGTACAGTGGGTTTATGAGAGCTTTATTACTGAAAACAGCCGCCTACTGCGTCTATAAACTAGGCCGATGAGAGCGGAGTTGGGGCTGGAAAACCAAAACAATTAGCTGAAAGACACTAAAACGCACATTAAGAGCTGACAGGGAATCTGCAGCGTTAGGTTTGTGGGTTTTATACTTAGTCGTTTAATCATTACTTATATAAAAATATTGATATGTGCAGTTTTTATAGACTTTTTTTCCCAGCAGACCTTTGTCATAGCAGGAAAAGCACAGGTGTAACTGATAACTTAAGTGTCCTAGTAAGCAAAACCAGCATGCGCTACACCAGGGCATTGAAACATGCACACCAAAATAGAGTGCAGTCATCATTAATGTTATTAATTACACATGTGCCTGTCCTGCTATGACTTGTCAAAATGTCTGCCATTAAAAAAAAAGCAAATTCTTGTATCAACAAAACAGGCAAACAGCGTTTCACTCACCCAGTGGGGGATACTGGGAGAAGCTCTCAACACACATGGGTTTTCCAGGCACCATGTTGATGATGGCGGCATCTCCAGACTTGAGAGCCTTGGGGTTGTCCTCAAGCTTCTTACCGGAACGACGGTCGATCTTCTCCTTGAGCTCGCTGAACTTGCAGGCAATGTGAGCGGTGTGGCAGTCCAGCACAGGGGCATAACCCTGGGAGATCTGGCCGGGGTGGTTCAGGATGATGACCTGCAGAGGAAGAGACATGGAGGGAGGTTAAAAGAGCCACATCTGAGATCATCTAAGGATCTGGACTGGTTGGTGCTGGATACCACTGAGTTATTCTCCCAGAATGGAGGTAGACTCCAAGTTTTCACTGGTAACCCTAACCCTTTACAGAAATGGCTTGGCCTGATATCGACTTTGTTGCAGTTTCTGCTGGTGGTTAGCAGAGGTCAACAGAGGTTTATTGATAACTAAATACCTCGTCACAATAAAATGACATTTAGAGAGCACTTTGCTTCCTTCATTTAAAGGGGTACTCCAGAGGCCAGGATTTTTGGGCATTTATTGTTTAGGCAAATAAGTGTAAAGTATTATTACATGAACAACAGCTGAAGACTGTGAATGTCTGTTGTGAATTTAAAATTTAAAAAGGCTCCAACCATTAGGTCCAGTGTGTTCTTTCTGATTTGGTTTCTGTATCAACTTTAAGTAAAATTACTGGGAGACAAAAATGAGTACATGTGTATTATGTAACTAGAAACGATGAATTTATTATTATTATTATTATCTTTATTTTCTTCTTTTTCCTTTTCCTGAGCCTCACCTGAGCGGTGAAGTTATCAGCCGCCATGGGTGGGTCGTTCTTGCTGTCGCCTGCCACGTTTCCACGGCGGATCTCCTTGACGGACACGTTCTTGATGTTGAAGCCGACATTGTCACCAGGGAGAGCTTCAGACAGAGACTCGTGGTGCATCTCCACAGACTTCACCTCAGTGGTCAGGTTGGGGGGAGCAAAGGTGACGACCATACCGGGCTTCAGGATGCCGGTCTCAACACGACCGACGGGGACGGTTCCAATACCTGAGAGAGAACAGGAGGCAACAAGTTTCTAGTACGCTCTTCAGTTAACTTCAAAATAAAATAACTTGTAAATTAGGTGTGGTTTTGATAGACACAAGAGGGTGAACTGTAATTTTAAAAGACCTTAATGAAGGCTCTATAAACATCTTGTCAGTGTTTATATGCAGCCATCTTTTGAATTTGATCATTTGTGATTTCACAGTGTTTGAAATGTAATACGGTCCTGCTACAAATAAGAGTCACATAATAGTACTAATACACGTCACACATACACTGACAGTTTCCAGTATATTCAGTTCCACCTCTGTGATTGGCCTGTCTTGACTAGTTGAAAAACTGTCTGGATTCATTACCAGAATTTGTCCTTTAGCAGATAGCAGAGGCTGAGTAACACCCCAATTTCACTACAAGCTGCTGTTACTGTTGTTGATGCAACTTTCAGGATTTCAGGTAAGCAACTCGACTCTGTGCCTCTTTGTTTGGTTTTGGTATTTTGTTACTGTGTTTTGGTCCAGGTTTAGCTTTATTTGGCATCTTGCTTTGCATAGACTCGTATGTAAAAGGGATTGATGGTTGCCAGCCATGTATTTTGTTTTGATGGCATACATGACATTGCAACTTCATCTGTCTGTTAAAGTAATGTCATTCAGGCGTAGGTATCTTTTACTGGACATAAATGTTCCTTACGGATTTATTCAGATATAACAAGACAATTATGCAATGCTCACATGATATTTTGCAACTTTGGTACATGATTGGGAGCAGTAGCACCACTGGAGAACTGAAGGGGTTTTTTTTGCCCTCGAAGCCTTCATTTATGATCATCGTGCGCAAGAGGGAGACTTATCCTGCATCTTACAGTAAGACTACTAACATTTCATTCACTACATAGAGAATTATGCTGTCTATTTTATAATGTTTGACAGAGCACAAGCACAGACAAGACGTTAAATCGGGACTTGGATTTAATGCTCACATGCTCTATATAAAGCATTTGGCTGGATATCCATAAACTGTGCTGGTTGGTTAATTATGGTGACTGGCCAAGTAGTTTTTTAACCTCTTTTTCCTGTGAGGGGGAAAATATCTGCTTAATTTGCAGAATTGTGACGATCAGATTGTGAAATCGATTTTCAGTGTTTCTTGGCTAATTAATCTGATTGTTTTCTTTTTGTATGGGAGATGATAATAACGTGAGGTATTTATTACAGTGATCTTAATCTTTTAATTTCTCTCTGTTGCATGTTTTACTTTGCGCTGCTTGCAACTTTTACGTTAATCTGATGGCATTTCATTAAGACGTGTGCTGTGTTGGAGGTGATACGTAAATGTTATTACCTAGTAAGACTTAAGCATGGATGCAGGAAGTAGGAGTGCTGGGGGGGCTGCAGCAAAATCAGGCATAATAAAAACCATCAGTTAATTAAAAAAGACATGTTTTTCTCCTTTTTATTGGGGTATACACTGTTATTTGTGGCAGGACAGAGGTTTTACTTTGCTTTTTATCCCTTAATTAACAATATGTAGTCTATTTATAATACTTCCTGCAAAGTGATGCAACTCGCAGCAGGTCGGAGCTTTTCTGTGGCTTGCGAACACATTGAGGTGTTTTCGAGATCTAAGAGTTTTTCAAGTGAATCGAAGTAACCAAACATGTCAGGGCAACGATCACCCTGTCAGACAGAGTTTAGTCCAGTCAGCTACAGACTGAGTTTGTGAGTTAACTGTAATTAATGCTGCTGTACAGTGACACTGTACGACATGATGTGTGATTTGGTTATAGCTCTTGATTTTATAATAGATCTGGTAACTTTTGAGGTGGATCTAAAGGTTTGGCAGAGTATTAATTTAATAATGTTTAAAAGTAGTCCCCTGGTTAGAGAGAGAGCGCACATGAACGAAACTTTCTTTCATCATCTAGTGTAATTTTCAGGTTTATTAGTAAAATTTATGAACTACACTGCAGACTGGAGTCTCTGCTAATAGTGAATCACTTGTATGAACGGGTCCAACGTGGGTTGAATGTGCATCGGTATCCACCGATACGCTTGTCTCCTGTATGAAATGGCACGCTTGACTTCAGTGTTCTTGACTGTGTAGTTGCTGCAGCTGCTTTGACATGCAGTAATGTTGGTGTTCAAGTTTGAGGTCTGTGGTAGAGTAAATGTTCTAAAATGTGTGTAAAATGGTGTTGATTACTATTATATAAAAATAACCCTGGACATTCAAATGAATGCAAAAACCATGAATGTCGTGTTTCTCAGCACCCCCAACTCTGACTGACCTCCAGCGTCCCTGCATAAAAGTAATGGGGGATTTACAGTGCAATCAGTCAGATGAGGTTAGTTATTTTTTTCATATTTGTTAGACAGGTAGGTAGACTATTAAAATATCAGTCTGTAGAAAGTAGTGCCCATTTCCATTGACATTATGTTGGTTCCTTTCCCTTGAGCTGACATGTCCTGACACTCCTTACCGCCAATCTTGTAGACGTCCTGCAGGGGCAGACGGAGGGCCTTGTCAGTGGGGCGGCTGGGGGGCAGGATGGAGTCCAGAGCCTCCAGCAGGGTGACGCCAGTGGCACCACCCTCCTTGCGCTCGATCTTCCATCCCTTGAACCAGCTCATCTGAAATGGGGAATACAGAGACAGAGAGAGGAAGGCAGGAAAAGAGGAAAACGTAATGGGGTAAGATAAAGAAAAATGATTAGTTCTAGAGGATTATTTGATGTGACAATCCATGAAATATTGCCTGTTGACTTAGAAACAGAAATCATGTCAATCTGAGACACATGGACTTATGGATTTAAAGGAATTTCCATGTGAGGCAAGGTCTCTGTTGACTCGAGCTGAGCATGTTATAAGTCTCTCACCTTGTCACTGGCCTCCAGCATGTTGTCTCCGTGCCACCCAGAGATGGGGACAAAGGCAACAGTGGCGGGGTTGTAGCCGATCTTCTTGATATAGGTGCTCACTTCCTTGGTGATCTCCTCAAAACGCTTCTGGCTGTAAGGGGGCTCAGTGGAGTCCATCTTGTTGACTCCAACGATGAGCTGCTTCACACCCAGAGTGTAGGCCAGCAGGGCGTGCTCACGGGTCTGGCCGTTCTTGGAGATACCAGCCTCGAACTCACCAACACCAGCAGCAACAATCAGCACAGCGCAGTCGGCCTACACAGGGAGAATTTTGTAGAACATGCATGTGTTTTATACATAAAGTATAAAGTGATAAGTCAGTAAATAGCAGGTTAAAAGGTGTGCCTTTACCTGAGAGGTACCAGTGATCATGTTCTTGATGAAGTCCCTGTGTCCAGGGGCATCAATGATGGTCACGTAGTACTTGCCGGTCTCAAACTTCCACAGAGCGATGTCAATGGTGATACCACGCTCACGCTCGGCCTTCAGTTTGTCCAGCACCCAGGCGTACTTGAAGGAGCCCTTGCCCATCTGTTGTGGTCAAGACAACACAAATGGAGCAGGAAATAAAATGGAAATAGGTATGAATCAGCCAGAAAAGTTTAACAGTAGAGATTTTTAAAATAAAACCATGCCTCTTCATTGTGGAAAAACAGCAAAATTCCTCTCACAAGTGTCCTCTGAAAATTTCTTCCCAAAAGATCTGAGAAAACTAACGTTTCTGTTAATTACAGTTGGACTTGGGATATGTTATGGGACTAATTTAATGAAAGTGATGAGACCTATCAGCTTTTTAACCTCTGAAATACCAAGTGTCACCCACCACCCTGTCCTCTATCATCCAGTCTATCACAGTTTCTAAATAGGTGCTCACTGTAAATACCAGTTACATCACACTACATGGAGTAATTAATGCATCGGGTTTCTCATTCACAGCTCAGTGGGAATACAAAAACGAACCTTCAGTTAATCCTTTAGGCTGACTTTATAAGTTTCCTAATTTAGACCACAAAATATCAAAACACAGAATAAGTAAACACAAAGAATTTGACCGAGCATGTTGGTTAATACACAAAAATTTAAAGTTCATTACCCAGCCCCAGATCCCCCTTTTTAGAAGCACATTCTTTTCCTATTATCATTTGTTTGAAGCTGCTAATCAATTCACTTTATTACATTGTGCATGTTTTAAAATATATTGTTTTGGAATTCTTGGGGTTTGTTTTACAAGATTCATTTCAACAGGTAGGTGTAATATTTGCTCCCGTGATATTTACTTTGTAGTTTCTTCAAAAGCATTAGGCTCATTTCCATTTTTCTAAAAGACAAAATATTTGTTTAAAACCTATTTGAACAAATCAATGTTTATATATTGTTTGCCTTAAGTGTACTTATTCTAATATTTACTAACTTAAGTATCCACTAGGGGACACTGGTGGTTATAGTAATGTGGAATTAATTATTCCATATCTATGAGGCTGATTTACCACTCTTGTTCTAGCTATATTAACCCTTGACGCATTGAATTTAAACTCAGGGATATTTTATGTCTAAGTTACAACACATCTTTCAACAGTAGGTGGCAGTTTTAACCAAGTAATATCAGTGAGCAGATGCATCCATCCACCACACCCGTCTCAGCCTTCATGGTCTCATCATACGTGCTCCATTTCTCATTAAAAACTTAATTGAGGGCCTCGGGTGTCTCCATAACCAACCTCAGCGGCCTCCTTCTCGAACTTCTCGATGGTTCTCTTGTCGATTCCTCCGCACTTGTAGATCAGGTGGCCGGTGGTGGTGGACTTGCCGGAGTCGACATGGCCAATGACCACGATGTTGATGTGGATCTTCTCCTTTCCCATGTCGATTTACTGGTTACAAACGACACGGGGAGTTAGTTATGTTGACTTTGAAATTAAATATTTCGGGTTAGAATTTATCTAGAAAATAAGGTGAGCTCAGTGGGACCACCGGTGAGGTCACTGCGACTCCAAACAGTTATTTAAAATCAGTTGTTAGCTAATTATAAATACCATTAGTTATGTTGACTTTGAAATTAAATATTTCAGGTTTAAATTTGTCTCCAAAATGTGGTGAGCTCGGTGGGACCACCGGTGGGGTCACAGTGACTCAGGTCCAATTACAGTTAACTAACGCTGCTGAAAATCAAGCCGTAAACACTAAAGTAACGTCAGTTGTGTTGACTTTAAATCAGATATTTCAGGCTTTAATTAATTAGTCGTGTGAGCTCGGTGGGGACACGAAAACAGCGTTACGTGTTTAACGTTTTAACGTCTTGCGATCGATCTCAACCTCGTCGCGAGCGGCCAGCTGACCGTTAAGTATTGAAGCAAACGCGAGACGAAGTCGAGTAACACACAGCCGCGTGGGTGTGCGTCACTGCGCATTTCACGCGAGTTCACCGAGTTGGTCGACCGGGCCTCAACGGAAACTCTTTTCCCCCCCGTTACTGTCATTTTCAGCGCTCGTGCGCGCCACCGGAAAGGCGACAACTGGCGAGTCACGCGCCATGTGCTCGGTACCGGCTGCCCGGCCTCCATGTTGCGCCGGGAGCGCAGAGCCGCCATGTTACCCAACTGATGCAAGCGCGCGCACACCGACACCGTGCAGGCAGCGTCGGGGTGTAGGGGTGCGCGTTCACGATGGCAGAAATGACCACCATGACTGGCAGAAAGGACAATCTGGCACCTCGTTTATATAGTTCAAGTTCAGCGCAGTTGTTCCCAATTAGCGTTTGTTTTTGATCCAGTGGATTATGCCTCATTAAGACAAATCCGACACGATCACCACATGCTGCACCAAATCTGGATAGATGAGTTTAAAGGAGAGGTGAGCCAGCATGTTTACCCTTTATGTAAAGAAACCAAGATTTGAACAGCATCTGATTTTGTCTAGAGACGGTGGTCTCCTGTACTCCGACTCAACCTAATGCAAGCCAATTCAAAATGTCCTGCCTCGGCTCCTGTGCATGAACATGCATTTTTTTTATTTTTTTTATTTTTAGAGTTCACATTCAAGATTAAAAGACAGACATTTCACAGGGATTTAAGGACGATAACGTTTCACTTACCTGTGGCCAGCAACTAACGAGACGTCCCCTGAAATAGAGCGGAGGGAAAAAAGGACAGAACGTGATCCGTCTCCAGTTTTTATACCGGATCAGAAAGGAGGGAGGGCTGTGCATGCGCTTGTTGCTGTCAGACTAAAATAAGGGGTGCTATTGGCTGGGGCTACAAAACCCTCTCTCTACCGAGGCGATTGGGCGACAAGTGCATCACCGGACACAGATGGCATGGTCAGAAACAGCTGCAACAGAGGCTCGCCTGCGACAGCCAAAAACTACACCAACTGCAACAGCAAAGGATAAAGACAAGCCAATTTCAATTTTTTCAAAGACATTTATTTTATTAGTTACCAGCAGCTTTCTTTCCAATTAAATTTGTGGCATTTAAACATCAAGATACAGTTTTAAACCATTTCCAACTTAAACTTAACTGAGAAGAGGCACCGTCATATGATTCAGGTAAGTGACAATGCCACATAGTTCTTTTTTCCTGCGAAAACTTTTACGATGGGTTTTAATCAGCATAAGCCAGTCCTTTAGTAGAGAGCTCTGCCACAGAGAAGATGATCCAGGGTGGGGTGAAGGGGTGGCCCGCTGCTGCCGGCACACATCTTGTTGCTGGATGTCCTGCACGACCATTCATTTCTTCTTCTGGGCCTTCTCTGCAGCCTTGGTTGTCTTTCCGGATACTTCCTTGGTCTCAACAGCCTTGATGACACCGACGGCGACCGTCTGCCTCATGTCACGCACAGCAAAACGACCTGGGAATAGGAGAGGGGTGAGCAGTTAGTAACAAAATCATGCACTCATTATTGCGTCAATACTAAGAATTAATAAATTTACTGTATATTGTAGGCTTTGCACAAAAACCAAAACATACCGAGGGGAGGGTAGCTGGAGAAGGGCTCCACAACCATGGGCTTCTGTGGAACCAGGTTAACAATGGCGGCATCTCCGGACTTGACAAATTTGGGCTGGTCCTCAAGCTTCTTGCCAGAACGACGGTCGATCTTCTCGATGAGCTCCTTGAACTTGCAAGCAATGTGAGCTGTGTGGCAGTCCAGCACAGGGGCGTAACCGGCATTGATCTGGCCAGGGTGGTTCAGGATGATGACCTGCGGACACATTTTGAATTAGAATTCACCCAATTGCAACCTGATCCAAACCTGGAAACTGTTCTTTCAAGTTCACAATACAAACCTGGGCATTGAAGTTGTCAGCTCCCTTGGGTGGGTCGTTCTTGCTGTCGCCAGCCACGTATCCACGACGGATTTCCTTGACGGACACGTTCTTGATGTTGAAGCCAACGTTGTCACCAGGGACAGCCTCGGGCAGAGACTCGTGGTGCATCTCCACAGACTTCACCTCAGTGGTCAGGCAGGGGGGAGCAAAGGTGACGACCATACCGGGCTTCAGGATGCCGGTCTCAACACGACCGACGGGGACGGTTCCAATACCTGAGAAAAATAATCCATTTAAGTACTCAAGTTTGACAAGTTCCAATTTATTCCCTCGTCTTTTAGTAATTGAAGAACTCAATTCTTACCGCCGATTTTGTAGACATCCTGCAGGGGCAGACGGAGGGGCTTGTCGGTGGGGCGGGCAGGTGGCAGGATGGCATCAAGAGCCTCCAGCAGTGTGGTTCCACTAGCATTACCCTCCTTGCGCTCAATCTTCCATCCCTTGAACCAGCTCATCTACAGACAGATTCAAAGTGAGAAACCAATCCATGTCCAATCCATCAGGCAACTTCAGCATCACATGGTAGAATTTCCTTACCTTGTCACTGCCCTCCAGCATGTTGTCTCCGTGCCACCCAGAGATGGGAACAAAAGCAACAGTGGCGGGGTTGTAACCGATCTTCTTGATGTAGGTGCTCACTTCCTTGGTGATCTCCTCAAAACGGGCCTGGCTGTATGGGGGCTCGGTGGAGTCCATCTTGTTGACGCCAACGATGAGCTGCTTCACACCGAGGGTGAAGGCCAGCAGGGCGTGCTCACGGGTCTGGCCGTTCTTGGAGATACCAGCCTCGAACTCACCAACACCAGCAGCAACAATCAGCACAGCGCAGTCGGCCTAAAATGAAAAATCATGATAGTCAGATTAGATAGAGTTCAGATTTAAATACACAAAAGCAAGATGCAGTTCGAACTTCGAGCTTGCTGTGTATTAACATAATTTACCTGAGAGGTACCAGTGATCATGTTCTTGATGAAGTCCCTGTGTCCAGGGGCATCAATGATGGTCACGTAGTACTTGCCGGTCTCAAACTTCCACAGAGCGATGTCAATGGTGATACCACGCTCACGCTCGGCCTTCAGTTTGTCCAGCACCCAGGCGTACTTGAAGGAGCCCTTGCCCATCTGTAGGAAAATTTAGGAAATAAAAATAATCAGTTTTAATTCATTTTCTGCTTCTTGAAATACATTGATATAGCAATAGGCTGCAATATAACACTGTAAATTATATTTAGCCATTAGTTTCCTGAAGACACCTTCCTCAGAATTTATGCTTATGGCAACCAGCTGGTCGAACTAATAAAAATTTTGCGTTTAGGAACTAAAATTTGATTCAACTGGTCACAAACAATTTTAAACATTCAACACATCCAGTAAGCCAACTTCCAGGCCATTATATCCTCTTGTACTGATATTTATCACAACAACAAAAATTGTATTTCCGTTTTTACATTTCATCTGTAGGATCGTGTGTAAACCATTGATCACCAACTACTATATTTATACATATTACACAATATTTAAGCAGCCCGAGGCCTCCAGTGAGTTTAGTGCACAGTCACCGTTAAGCCCCACCCCGCGTGCGCGCACACGGTTGCCACATTCTCGTGCCGGGCAGCGGGACTCAGGAGGAGGCACGCTGACGCCGCCATCTTGGCTCTCGACTGTAACGGTTACACAGATTAGATTTAAAATTTAAAAAAATATAACCGTTTACCTCAGCGGCCTCCTTCTCGAACTTCTCGATGGTTCTCTTGTCGATTCCTCCGCACTTGTAGATCAGGTGGCCGGTGGAGGTGGACTTGCCGGAGTCGACATGGCCAATGACCACGATGTTGATGTGGATCTTCTCCTTTCCCATTGTTGTAGTTTCTGTCACGAATAAAATTAAATACCCATCCGTTAGCTCTCATTTTTAAAACCGCGCCATAACGCATTAGCCTAGTTAACGTTTAACCACAGACACGTAATGTGACGTTAACGTTAACCGAACCATGTCACTTCGGGCCCGGCTTAATTTGAACACCGGTCCGGTGGTAGTTCATGGAAAGCGGTTCAGAGATAATTCAAGTTCACATTTCGAATACATTTCTTTCAAAAATCAACCAACATTAGAAATCGTTTATAAGCGGTGAAAAGGTACGGGATTTGAGCAGCTAACAGGCGGCGGCTGCTAGGCCTCGCTCGGCCACAGGCCAGGCGAGACACGTGTTACTCCACGGGCCACGTCGTCTTAAGTTACAAAGACTGCCAAATATTCAGAAGCTACTTCGTCCAGACTCCCAACACCTGTCGCTGGGTAATATGTGCAGTTGTTTTATGGAGGGGAGACGAGAAAAGACAGTCCAGCATCCTCGGATCTCGGCTCTAGCAGCCCCGTCTTTGTTCCTTTTCCCCCACATTCTCTCCTCCGTCGCTACCACGTTTGTTAAAAAGTCAGATATAGTCTTTCTTAAAAAAACAAAACACACACACACCAAAAAGCCGTGAGTATCAATGAGGTTAGGAAACGACGAGTGATAACTTCCCTTTACGCTTTACGGTTAATTCCTTCAACTAAAAAAAAAAAAAAAAATATCCACAGGTTTGCGTGAAGTTACATAACCGAAAAGGCAAAAGTTTTGGACGTAAAACAATCGAATAGTCTAAGAAAACGCTCCACTTAAATCTTATTAAACACCACGACGCGTTTAAGGCCCGCGTCCTGCTCTCTCTAGTTCACGAATCAAAGCTGAACTTACCGGTGTTTCTGGGTTTCCACGGCCAAAGCTGCTGCCCCTAGCCAGGTAACAGAAAGAGGAAGACGAGGGCTGGACCGGGAGGTTTTATACTGAATGGGAGGCGGCCTGACATCCCGTCGCCCTCCCCGGTGCAGACCCCGCAAATCACACACATTCCTGCAAAAAAACGTCAGCACGCCACCGGATGAACCGCCTGAAACACGCATGATGTCTCCCACCGACACTAACGACAGCAGCAGAGACGCTGCAGTGATGACAATAAGAATGACCCAGAAACTTTTACAGAAAGTGTAAAAGTGCTGCGAAACAGCAGTTTGAGGGGTTTTTGACTTCCTAGCGTGACATATTAAGCTACTGAAAATCTCTCAAATTATGTCAGGCAGGACACAATAAAGTTTGAAAATATAATAAGAATACTGACCCATCATAACCAGATACAGGTTCATTACTATAGGTCTTGCATATGTTGTAAAGAAAAAAAAAGAAAAGAAATACAGGTAAAACAAGTATTTCAGTGTCAAATTTTTTCCCTACACACAAGACCATAACAGCCCTCTCCCAGGCCCCGCTGGACCTGCCCTCCCACCCACCCACTGGTAATACTGGAACGACCCATCAGCTTGACAAGATTAACTAAATCCGAGCAAGATTTGCATTCAAACAGAGCCCGGGACTCATGCTGTTTTCAAGACACCTTATCTGTCAGTCGTTTACATTCACAACGGAGGCATTTACAAGTGTTTGATTGAATTAAAAGTTATGTGTTCTCAGGGTAGAGTGTATCTTTAGGGTGAGCTGGTTTACTACTTTAATTAGGTAATCTGGTTAAGGAGGAATATTTGACTTGTCTGGGGAATTCCTTCTCCATTTTTCTGCACAGCCCTGGTTTAAATTTACACAATCACACCCATATTCACGACTTAAAGCTGTCCAGTGCATCCTGTTAACACTGAATAAAAAGCAAAACTCATCATATAATAGGTGGATAAACTAGTAGGATGCTATCTGAGGGTCAGGAGGTCAGTTTCTGCCTCTTCCTTTATCAGTGTGGCATGTTGCCCAGTATAGAGTCAGCTGGCATCCCCTGGTACACTCACACACACACACACACACACTGAATATATACACACACTAAGAACTCGCTCGGCTTTCCCCTCCAGTTCAGGTAACAGCCACTTCGACTTTGCAGCTGTTGCCTTCACTCAGCGGAGAGCAGAGCGACCACGATGGGGGGAAGCAGAGTGAAGGGCCGAGAGGTGGGGAGGGAGGAAGAGAGCGTGGCTGGGGAGAGATAGAGGAGAGGAGGGAAGCGATAAGACGACTGAGGGGCAGAAAGAGGGTGGTAACTTGCTAATAGAGTCATGAAAAGTGAGGGTGAAATGGCCAGAAGTTTGGTTTCCTCTGCTGGAGTCGTGGAAGGAACATTCAAGTTATTAAAAAGCACACAATGGGCAGACATCTTGTAAAATATACTTATTTATTGTAAAATTATTTTAAAGAAATCCGTGGTAAATGTTATATACATACACTGCTTTTGCTGGCACGCAAGATAAGTTCTTGCTTGATCGCAAACAGGTTCTGCCGTGTTTTAATTCACATTTATAACCCATCTGAAGAACCACACCTATAATCCTCAACATAAAGCACAAAGCGTGATGTACTTTTTAAATATCCTCTGACTCCACAGGGTGCCACAATGTTGAGCAACTTCCATTCATAACGACAGGCTTAAAAAACATGGGCTGAGCCTGTTTATATTAGCACAAGTATGACACAGTAGGTTATTGATTTGCAGCAGCTCAACCTTTTTAAACAGCTCTAAACTGAAGAGTGAATTATATACTGATGTACTATTAAAAACAAAGAAAGAACACGGGTTGTTGACATCTGTAGAGTCACCTGTTATATGAAATGTTGGACAAAGATTGCTGCACCAAAACATAGCTGATTTTTATCTTGACCTCTCTGATTGTTTCTGTTTGTAGGGTTAATTAGGTTGAGAGATATGCGGAACTAAAAAGACAGAAAGGGAGTTGAAGAGATTGGGACAGCAAGAAGTTTTCCAGGTGGAGCAAAGAAACTTGGCAGTGACCCGGAGGTGAAGTCATTTGTTCAGGGTGACACACAGACACCGAAGAACTTGACCTGTTTTACCAGAGTGCAGAGGAAAGTGGCTTTTTTTGGCGCTGCTCAGCTGGTGACCCGGGCTCTAGTGCTGTACTGCTTTGTTGGCTACGTTTTGTATTTAAATTGATTGCAGCTGTGAGTAGCACTATTGCCCAAGCCAAATTTCAATAATAAAGTACATCTTCATCTTCTTCTTCTTAGCTCGGCATATCAAGATCTCATAATCTTTGCTTCCCTATTTTAGACTCAAAATTATTCATATTTCACACATTCATATTAATGAGTGCCAAGTTGGATGTATATATTCAGAAAATTCTGAGTTTTAAGTATGACGCTCGGAAACTGTAATTTAGATATCAACTCGTCCGCTGCATATGATAGTGACAATGACAATGTTAACATGCTGCCGTTCAGCAGGTATAATATTTACCACGTTCACCACTGTAGGTCAGCATGCTAACATTTGCTAATTAGCAGTAAACACAGAGCACAGGCTGATGGAATGTCATTAGTTTTAAATCTTGACCTCATGATGGTGCTAGAGGAAAAGTCAGAAGATCACCAAAGTTATAACAATTTATCTTGAAGGGGACATGAACATGTGTACCAAATGTCAAGGCAATTCATCCAATAGTTGTTGAGATATTTCACTCAAAACCATAAACGTGAACCTCATGGTGGCAGTGGAAGTGAGACGATCACCAAAGTCAGTAGGATTCATCCTCTGTGGACCACGAGTGTCTGTACAAAATTTCATGACAATCCACGTAATAGTTGTTGAGATATTTCAGTCTGGACCAAAGTGGTGGACCAACTGACCGACATTGCCACGCAGCTAGCATGGCTACAAACACACACACGTTCACTAAAAGTGTGTGTGTGTGCCGACACAGTGCCCTAAACACAGCTCAGCTCATGAAGATGCAGCCTGTAATGATCTGAACAGAGCGAAGTACAACAGCTGTGCTCTTATTTCAGGGCAGGAGAGAGGGGGAAGTATGAGTGTGTGTGTGTCAGTATGTGTGTGAAAGGGAGAATGTGATTCAACAGTCGGTCCCTGGCAGCACGTCAGTGGTGAGTCATCGGGTATGAGGGGTGGTTATAGCAACGAGAGATCTGAACGTTAACTACTGACTGAGAAAAGCCTGTCGTTTGTTAGTATAGACAGATAGAATGATACATTGATAGATGCAGAGATTATTTTGATATGCGAAAATGTACTGTATTGTCTTTAAATGCCAGCAGAGGATTTCATTGGTTCATATTCCTTTTTAATTACCCAGTTTATCTGATACAGCCATATACCTCAATGTATTTATTAAAGCACTGATCAGCTTTGCCTCTCTGTTCTCGGGTCAACAAAGTGTTGTGTTTGATTGGACTAATTTACCTTTAAACATTAAATCCATAAAATCTGTTGGATTATTCAAAGTAACCTTTTATTTCAAATGTGAAATCAAGTTGCTCTTGCTTCTCATGTTGACTTTTATGATTATGAATTAATGTCAGGACAATGCTTTTGTTATTGTTTTTGTTCTGTTTTTGTCATGTTTCTTTTGTATGAATCACCCAATAATTGGTAAAAAATGTAATGACTTGTCAGGACCCCCTGGAAAACAAGATGATGCATCTCAAGAGGCGTATCCTGCAAACAATAAATTTGTTCAATTTTTCTCCCATTCAGCCACAAGAGCACTGATGTCGGCCACTGATGTTGGGAGATAGTCGGAGTCGGCCTTTCAGTTCATCCCAAAGGTGTTGGATGGATGGATGGGGTCGTGGTCCGGGCTCTGAGCAGGACAGTCAAGTTCTTCCACACCAAACTGGGAAAACCAGCACAGTATTGTCTAAAGCATAAGAGGTCACAGCATTAGCCTGATGGGTTGCGAGATGATTTACAAGATGGAAAAGGAGACAAAACCTTTAAAATGTATCCAAAATACATCCAAATAAAAAAAGAAAACAAAAATCAGGAGGCATATGCAACTGATAACGAAGGTTGCAGGTGGGTCACAAGCCAAAAAAGGTTGAAAACCACTGCTATAAATAATCTATATAAATAGTCTTTGCTTGTTTCGTGTGAAAGACTGGATACTTTCAACTCTTCAGCATCTAAAAAAATATTTATTATTTAATCTTTGATGATAAACTCGTGAACATGTAACAAGGGGTCACAAGTAGACATTACATCATTTTAAGGCATCATAAGTTAAAAAGGTTGGGAAGCACTAATCTGAGGTACACATGTCCACATACTTTTGGCCATATAGTATAGTGGAGATAGATAAATAGAGAGAAAGACAATATTTCACCTTGCTCAATAAATCAACATATCCATATATTGATTTAAACACATTTTCAATC
This sequence comes from Macquaria australasica, assembly GCA_005408345.1. Classification (NCBI taxonomy): domain Eukaryota; kingdom Metazoa; phylum Chordata; class Actinopteri; order Centrarchiformes; family Percichthyidae; genus Macquaria; species Macquaria australasica. The sequence continues at coordinate 39,792 of SEMN01001305.1, forward strand.
ACATAGATTGTGGGCAGCAGCATCTGCTCAGTCGTGGTACCTCAGAGGCGTCTTTATCTGCCAGTTTTAAGAAACATGACTTGGTGTCTGCGTGGGTGCATAAAAAAAAAAAGAGGCTCTGACAGATTCTGATCTACGCCAACATTCAGACAATCCGACAGCATTGCCATTCATGTGCATACAGGCAGAGTTTAAGGTAACTCAATCTAAATAGCAATGTCAGCACAGTGTATGCAATTAGAGTCTGAGCCAGGGGGGAACAGTTCATGCAAATAAAGCACATTTGCAACACAGCCAGTTCCACATCTCCTGTTGCCTGCGGTCACACACTCCCCCGCGGTCCACACTTGCAAAAACAGCCCGGTTCACACTTGCAAACAAAGTATTCCCTTTTGGTGTCCAGGCTATCGTCTGCATTTGTTAACACACCCTGAGTGTTAAAGAGACGCATATCACATCCTTTAGGGTAGGTAGCTACTTGATTACATTTGGCTGCTACTTTATGGGCTGCAGGACATTTCATTCACCCACCTCTGGCTCTGACTGCACCCTTGAGCCAGCCGAGGAGGGGAGATCTTTGAATGACCTCTTTCAAGGCTTCTTCCATTTTTTTTATCCATGTGCTTGGGCTGGATCTGTAACCTAGCTGTTGTGGATCTGTAAAGTCTGTTGAAATATAATATGTGATATTGGACCAAACAAATAAACTTGACTTTACTTTTGTCAGTGATTAAGTGTATGTTGTTCTGCTCCAAATGCTTGGTCAGTGGTATTTTGAGGATATTTCATGAACATTTGAGCCTTGAGACTGGTTGAAATCCCATTGCATGTTTGAAATGTCATAGAAAAAAAGCAAATTAATTTTAAGGTGCTCAGATTATCTTTATTTCTAAACAAATGTGCATCCTGCTTCTAACACAAGTGGTGATGTTTCTGGTTCAGTAGTACAGTATTTTATAATACATTCACGTCCCGTTGCCGTATACATTTATATACTGGTACAGTATTTTATAAGACATATGACTTCACCCTTTTTTTAATTAAACAGGCTGGTAAAAGACAAAGTAAAGGAACTGTCATTAGAAAATTAACAGGACTTCCATGCAATAAAACCTTACCAAGACATACTTTACAACATACATTAAAATAAGAGAGAAAATTGGATTTAAATAACTCTGAAGGTACACTTACTTCTTCATAATCAGTTTGTGATAAATATCTCACAGGAACCCAAATGATCAGAAATCCTGGCTCAGCACTGCTCTGTTGAGAATATAGATCATTTTCCTGCAGCCAGTTTTATTTTGAAATGATTTCCAGCAACAGTCTTGCTTCATATATTCATACACTCCTCACTTTAGAGTTGTGTAAGGGACGAACTGTGGAAGTTAAATGTGAAACTGAAAAATAAATAAATGTACCATCTTGAGACAGCAGTCCTAAGTAAATTATGAAACACAGTATGGCTGCTTTTTCTGTGTTTTAATAATTCAATCAGCTATGGAGTGTATACTTGCCCTAACCCTCCAGGAGAGTCAAACAACTGCATTGCCATCAAAAATTCATTAGCAAGAAGGGAGTCAAACAATGACTTATCTAGCTGAAACAGTTATACATTTATAAGTTATGAGAAATAAGGTTTGGTGGCGGTTTGAAAGGACACTGTTGTTTTATAGTCGTGAAAGGGCAAATATTTACACCATAAACGTCTAAATTAGTAAATTAAAGAGCAGCTAGCCATAGAATAACGTTATGCCAATCATTTATGTTGTAAAATCCTGGGGTTTGACCGTAAACTCCCGAATAAAAAAGGCAGGCTGGAGGCAGACAAATGACAACAACCAACGGGCACAAATAAAACTGCAACCGGACGTGAACGGAAAACTGGGGGCGAGAAATTCCGTTACACCATCACAAGAACATCCGGGTCATTCATCAAAAAGTCTGATGCAAGCTTCAACACCATCCTGGTAACAAGAGCTACACCCTGTTGGCAAACTGTGGTGCACAGTTCAGAGTTAAAGTAGATCATTAAAGAGGACAACTGAACTTAAAGATAAGTTACTGATGAAAATACAATGGAGAAAAAGTAATAAATAATCAATAAAACAAATATTCAAAGCTACACATTAGTATGAACCAAAGTCAACTTAAACGTTTATATAAAGTTTACCCAACTTTTAGTCTGATGTATTTTATGTGTTGGGTAAATTATAAAGTGTACTGAGTTAAATTCAATTAAACATATCCATGGTATATGTGCTTTTAGACAAAGACTAGGAATCTCAAGAGGGAACAAGTGTGACCTAAATAATTGCTTTTATGAAAATATTACTTTAATATCTAAGACATTCTTTTATGTGAGGAGTACACTACCCATATAATCAATCACTGGGGTTACACACTAAACCCCACCATGAATCCCACCATACTAGGCTTAACATGCAAGGCTATAACAGTTGCTTTGATTAAGAGTTGTTATTCAAAATGTTTAAGTTCCTTTCTCACTTTTCTAATGTTATTTTGCTGTTTCCATTTTGACTTCTCAGAGATCACTGCTAATATTTAGTTTCTTGCACCATCTAGTGGCTGCAGAGAAGAATTAAGCAGCCTAAATCCCAGTTGCGGTTTGATGGGAGTATTTATTGCTGATTGTTAAAAATCCTGTAAAAAAGTGGTGTTTGAACTCCGTGTGTGGTTCATGAAAACATCCCAACAGCAAGTGAACTCAAACAAGACAGAACAGATTTTAGTTGTGCTCAAAAACAAGAACAAACTTGATTTCTTTTCCCCAATAAAATATAAAGTTATACATAAACATATTTAACATATTTGTACATCACACATTTTCAAAGCACAGAGAAGGCAAATAAATTATTGCATCCGTTTAAAAACATCATATCTTTACAATCAGAGTGCAATTTGCCGTACTTGCACGAGTTGACGAAAATAGCAAGATTTTAAAAATATTTATTATATAAAAATTACTATTATATTATAATTTACCAGAAACATTACTGAACAGTTTAATGGATATTGTGTAAAAGTAATATTTATCAGCAAATGAATGTCTTACTCTTTTATTGCTGTTAAATTCGACTGCACAAGTGTGTTCTCTTTAAACTAGAGGCACACAGACAGAAACTTAACTGTACACACAACATTGCACTTCATATTCCCTGCAGCCTCCTGCACAACACACTCGTACCTCTCCAAAGCCCTCCAACGCTCGTAGTGCAAACAGCCAGTAGGACCCCAGCTGGGCAGCCAGAGGGGTGAGCAGGGTGAGGACAGCAGTGCCCAACACACCCAAACCCAGGAAGATTTTCCCCCCGTAGTGACCAGACAGGTAGCCCCCCGGGATCTGTGTGCACAGGTAGCCAAAGAAGAAGGCTCCCAGCAGCCAGCCCTGAGTCTGTGAGTCCCACGGGTACTGGGGGACCTGGGACAAGAGGACGGAGAGAGGGAGAATTTATGGTAAAAGGCATTCAAAAGTTTGTATACAGTATGTCTTAATGAATTCTAAATGTAAAAATAGGGTCAAAGCAGATAGAACTGAGTTCTGCTTTTGATATGACAGTAATCTGGAAATGTAATTCAAAGAAACAAACTGACTGACAACATGTTATCTTGTAGTGGGTGCCTCATCAAATGTCTTGGAAAAAGACATTTATTCTTCATTAGTCTTTATTATATATTATACTATACTATACTCATACTGTACTTTATTATATTGTTTATATTATTATATTTTATAGTGTATTTCATATCCCATACTATATTGTACCTTACTATGTTACACTATATTATGTTAATATGTTATACTGTTTTATTACATAATGTACTATATCATATTTCTATATTAATACAGAAAAACACTAAGTATAATTACTTAGTCATATTATATTATTCTGGTTTACGCTGGTATAGTAGATGGTATCATATTTTCTGGTTTTAACAGATGGCATCACATCACCCCACTCCTGGCTTCTCTCCATTGGCTCCCTGTTCGATTTAGAATTGATTTTAAGATTTTACTGATCACTTTTAAAGCACGTCTGGGTCTGGCCCCAAGCTATATAGCAGAGATGTTCACCCCATACGACCCAGTTGGCAGCCTTAGATCCTCGGGTGGGGCCCTTCTGGCTGTTCCAAAGTCGAGGCTTAAATCTAAAGTCTAAAAATCTAAAAATCACTTCCCACCCCCTACATGTCACTCTTTCAGCACTGGGCAGCTCCTTCAGCGACCGGCTGCTCCACCCGCGGTGTCTGAAGGAGAGGTACCGTAGGTCCTTCCTGCCTGCTGCTGTCAGACTCTATAATCAGTACAACTCCCGGTAATCTACACTTGACTGTCAGTGTGTAGACTATTCACTACTATACTTCATCTACTGCTGTGCATTATCTTCATACATATATTGTATTCATGATGTTATCTACTTCATATGTTGCTGTGAAATATTTTTCATATACATGTATATTATATATGTGCAATATTTTTATCTTATCTATTTGTTCATACTTACAACTGCACTCACTCTATTATTTATTTCTGTCTATACTGTGTATAGGACTATTTTTCTATTTTTCTATTTATTTTTATTGTATTTCTATATATGACACTTTTGCTGGCTGCTGCAACGCTAAAAATTTCCCCGCTGTGGGACAATAAAGGCTTATCTTATCTTATCTTATCTTAAAGGTGGCCGTGCTTTTGCCATCAGGGCCCCTCAGCTTTGGAACGACCTGCCCGAGGAGATAAGACTCGCAGAATCAGTAACTTCTTTTTAATCACGTCTTAAAACCAATTTTTATAGACTTGCTTTCATGTGCTGTCGTCTTTTCATTGTCTTTTTGTTGCTTTTATGGTTTTCATTTTTTTAATTTGTATTTTTCTATCGTACATTTTTATCTTGCTTTTGTTTTGCCTTACTAATTGGCTATTCTGTTGTTATATTGCTTTCTGGGTATCCTGCTTTTGCTTTGTCTGTGCACTTTGTAAACTCTGTTTTTAAAGGTGCTATATAAATAAATAAAGTTATTATTCCTTTTAAATACCGAAGTATTAGTTTGAGTATAACACTGTCCGTGGGTACTGTACTGCTTGCTTTGTAATTTTGAGTTTAATTGTTCTTGTATAGTTTCTATTTTTATTATATTCTTATTCCTTTTTTGTATACTACTAATTATTCATTTTTATCTATTTATCTGTACTTATTTCTGTCCTTGTGCCACTGCAAGACCTGAATTTCCCTTCTTATGATTGGTGATTAAAATTCTGTCCATTGACTAAATCGATTAATTGACCAATCTTTTCAGTTCACTTAATTTATACAGTTAATTACAGTAATCCTGGAGCTGACTTTAATATGCTATTTATATTTGGGTTGTTCTTATCTAACCCAGCACAGCACCTATGTATTTGCCAACTGACGAGAGAGTTATAGATTTCTACTTATTGCTACTTGTATACCATAGGCTGTTAAGTGAGAATGGTCGGAAAACACATCTATCTGTCTATCTGTCTGAGTGATAATAAACTGGAATTATCTTTTCACCAGCAGAATTTGAATCTGAGTTATACACCTACATCTATGCAGCAAATAAGAGAAGAAAGATTTTACAACAGAAACGTAATTGTATTTTTTTTTTTTTTTAAATTTAGATTTTTTATTCGAATTTTTCATTTTGATCTGATTTAATATGATTATTTTAATTTAAAATGTGGGAGGAAACCGAAGCACTCGGAGTAAACCCACGCCAATACAGTGAGCACGTTGGCGCTCCTCACAGCAAGGGGGTTAAGGCCCGGATTTGAACCCTCACTGCAAGGCCACGTGTTGAACACTGAGGCACCTGTGCGGCCCTGTGAGACCTGAAGTCCTGCGTCGTATCCAGGTTGAACTCTCTACGCTACTAGCCGATCTGAGGCTAGTAGCGTAGAGAGTTTTCACAGCAGAGGTTTTGACTCATAGCAGGAGCCAGCATGCACAATACTGCAAGCCTGGAACTAGCTCACCTAAATGGAATGGAGTCTTCACCCACCATCATGTCTTGAAGACTCCATTCCATTTGGAGATTGATTTGAAGATCGTGTTAACGCCGCTGTTCTTTTTTGGTGTCACCAGGTGCTGTTTTAGAGTCTCAATTATATATTTGTTAATCAATGCTTCCTGTGACAGCAGGCTCATCTGCAGCACTCCTGCACCGCCCATCTTCTTGCACAGATCCTTGTGCACCGCCTTGACTGTCCGTTTAATATGGTGGCTACTTGGCTTGACAGCAATGTCAGAGTCTGTGATTTCTGCCCACAGCATCTCTTTCAGTGTCTGGATGATGGGTTTGATAAAATTACTGGATAGATTAATCGACAGATTTTTAAGAATCTGGTTAACCAGCCCCGACACCAGAATCACACAGCACAGTTCATCCCATTGGTGGACTGGGTGTGCTGTGATCTCACAAGCAGCTTCATCAGTGATGGCTGGCTCATTGGTGATAGAAGTTGGTGCTGCTTCAAACACAGGTGTCAAAGTGTCACTTTTCAGTACCAAGGGGCCCTCTGTGAATGCTGGCACACTACACACTACTCCCTCAATCCGCCTCAGAGCGACACTCACGAGGTCCCTCTCTCGGTTATGCTGTTGTGCCTGCTGGTTGAGCCAGTTCCACATCAGCTTCATAAACTTGTCCACTTCGGCCTGAATCTCGAGCAGTGCACCCTCCACCATGCGTCCTTTGCCACGTTTTAGATAGTGGAATACTACATCACTCAGTCGCTTAGCGATGATGTCGTTCTGGCCGCTGGAAATGTCCCTGGCAATTCTTTGGTAGAGGCACACCTCATCTGTGCTCTTTCTTGTATCCTCATCTTCTTTTGGTGTGATCATGTCCTCCACCAGGCAATCCACAGCCTCAATGAGCAGCTTCAGTGCTGCTTGGTCTTCATTTGGGGGGAAGCAGTCAAGTTTGGACCTTAGGTTTGCCACAAAGCTGAGGATTGACTCCTTGGCAAATGTGTGGACAAAAAAGGCCTTGATTTTACTTCCCACCCTTTTACAGCAGGATGTTTGGCGCGATTTGGCCTCTGATTCAGATCTACTCTCAGGTGTGCCATTTCTCTTGTCCAATTTATGTTCTTCCATTATAACTCTAACAATCTCAGATGCTGCCTCGTCTGTATCTTGGAAGGTGCTGGACATAAGCAGGTTGCATTCCTCACTTGAAATGTGATTATTATATTGGATGACACTGATATCACTCGCCTGTTCCTCCAGGATCTTCTTCACGGCTTCGGTGGTTGTAGAGACGAAGCTTTCCTCAGAAGAAACTTTTTCTCGTTCATTCTTTTTCAGAGGAGTTATGGGGGTCTGACATGACTCCCCAGTTTCAACCAGCTCCTTTGGACTTTGCTGACCTTTCTTGTTATCACTCGATTTGGACGTGCATGGAATCTTAGCCATGCATTTTTTAAGTACTTTCACCACATGTTTTACTATTGTCTTTAGTCTGCGGGTGGAAAACTTGGAGACCCTGCCTCCGCTGCTTCCACTTTTGGAGAGCTCAGAGTTTACTCTGTCCGTTATTTCTTTCACCAAGAGCTTGTTCATCTCCTTTGTGCTCTTGCATCGGATGTCCTCTTCAACACCCATCGCATCCGCGAAAGTGAGTGTAATAGTTTCACCCAGACACTGGTGGACTTGGTTTTCGGTTATAATGACCTTCTTCCGTGACCCACTTGACCCAGAAGAGCTTCTGGATGATTTGAGAGGACTTTGCGTAAAACACAAGTCACTCCCCTCTGGTTGGCTTTGTTTGAATGCCTCATAAATGAATCTAGTTAAGATGTTAATTATATCCACACACAGGCGCGTTATGACATCTTCTGTGGCCTTGTCAATAGACCCGGTTCCCAGCTTGACCCACTGTTCCGGCATCAGCTCGTCCAGGAACAGTAGGATGAGCCGGTGAAGATTGTCCATTGTGGCCAGTGGAACGGCCTGATCCATATTCTCTTGTTTGTGTGTTGTATTCATTGTATCGGCTGTTTGTAGTCGCTGTGTTTGTCTCCTTGGCAGGATGTGAATGCGTTCTGAAAAATCTGAACTAAACTAACACTTGGATTTGGGTCCTTTATACAAGCAGATCAGATATTAGCCTACATATCAAAGGCACTGGAGCATTCCATTGGCTTTGATCCTTGAGTGATGTCATGACATTCCAACGACTTCAAAGAAAAGAAAAAAGAAAAAAAAAACATTCTAACCCTAAAACTCCGCCCCCAATTGTAGCTTAGCAACCGTAACTAAGCATGGCAGGACAACAACTGAAAACATGAAAATAATAAATACAAATAAATAAATGAATTCAGTTTTTCACAGAGCATATCATTTTATCCAAAATGAGGGATGTTTTGAATGATTTTTATCAGGATACACGTTCTTTAAGGAATTAAAGACAATTTTACAAGATAAGATAAGATAAGCCTTTATTGTCCCACAGCGGGGAAATTTTTAGCGTTGCAGCAGCCAGCAAAAGTGTCATATATAGAAATACAATAAAAATAAATAGAAAAATAGTCCTATACACAGTATAGACAGAAATAAATAATAGAGTGACTGAGTGCAGTTGTAAGTATGAACAAATAGATAAGATAAAAATATTGCACATATATAATATACATGTATATGAAAAATATTTCACAGCAACATATGAAGTAGATAACATCATGAATACAATATATGTATGAAGATAATGCACAGCAGTAGATGAAGTATAGTAGTGAATAGTCTGCACACTGACAGTCAAGTGTAGATTACCGGGAGTTGTACTGATTATAGAGTCTGACAGCAGCAGGCAGGAAGGACCTACGGTACCTCTCCTTCAGACACCGCGGGTGGAGCAGCCGGTCGCTGAAGGAGCTGCCCAGTGCTGAAAGAGTGACATGTAGGGGGTGGGAAGTGTTCTCCAGTAGTGATGATAGCTTGGCCACCATTCTCCTGCTGATGCCACCACAGAGTCATAGAAAGTCCTCAGGAGCGCCCCCTGCACTCCAAAAGATCTTAGTCTCCTGAGCAAAAAGAGACGGCTCTGTCCCTTTTTAAACAGAGCGTCCGTATTGTCTGACCAGTCCAGTTTGCTGTTCAAATGAACACCCAGATACTTGTACGATCTCACAATCTCAATGTCCGTTCCGTGGATGTTCACTGGTGTAGGTGGAGGGAGTTTGCGCCTGCCGAAGTCCACCACCAGCTCTTTGGTTTTACTCGCGTTGATCTGGAGGCGGTTCTGCTGACACCAACCCACAAAGCCCTGGGTCAGTTCTCTGTACTCCCCATCATCCCCGTTGGTGATGAGGCCGACGATGGCAGAGTCATCAGAGAACTTCTGCAGGTGACAGTTCGACGTGTTATGGGTGAAGTCCGCTGTGTAGAAGGTGAACAGGAAAGGCGCCAGAACGGTTCCCTGTGGAGCCCCTGTGCTGCAGAGAAGTGTGTCAGACACACAGTCCTGTAACCTCACATACTGTGGTCGGTTTGTGAGGTAGTCCAGGATCCATGCTGCCAGGTGATGGCCCACCCCAGCGTGCTCCAACTTGTCCCCCAGAATCCTGGGCTGGATGGTGTTAAAAGCACTGGAGAAATCAAAAAACATGATCCTCACAGTGTTTCCAGCCTTTTCTAGGTGAGAGAGGGATGTGTGAAGTAGGTAAATGACAGCGTCATCCACCCCAATGCTGGGTTGGTAGGCAAACTGCAGAGGGTCCATACATGGGCTCACCAGCGGACGCAGGTGAACAAGGACCAGTCTCTCCAGGGTCTTCATCAGGTGAGAGGTCAATGCCACTGGCCTATAGCCATTGAGGTCCTTGGGGTGTGAGGTCTTCGGCACAGGAACCAGACACGATGTTTTCCACAGTTTTGGCACCCTCCCCAGCTTCAGACTCAGGTTGAACAGGTGTTCAACAATCCCACATAGCTGGTCCGCACAGCCAAATGCCCAACCAAAACCAATTTAATTCTTTAACTTTGGCAGTAAAAAATATGAGGGTCATACAAAGTAGTTTCACAATAGAAAATGCGAAAATAAAGACTGGCATTTTTCTTCCTTTCTTATCTGGGTCAAAGACATGATACACAGAGCAACTTTTGTGACAACTCCTCAACATAACTGGTTTAGCAGACAGAAAAAACACCTTGAAACATTTAAATGGAGGTTTTTGCCTCTTTGTCTCATTTTGTTGCCTGTGTCATACACACCTACATTTCCCGTGCTAATATAGTAGTTGGTTGTAATATTACAACAATCTGCAACAACACACATACACTAGTATCAACAGTCTGGACGGGCACACACACACACACACACCAAAATTGTAAAAATGTGACACATGACTCCACTTAGATGCCACAGATTTTAGTTTTGCTCAAAAACAAACTTGATTTCTTTTCCCAATAAAATACAAAGTCATACATAAACATATTTAACATATTTGTACATCACACATTTTCAAAGCACAGAGAAGGCAAATAAATTATTGCATCTGTTTAAAAACATCATATCTTTACAATCAGAGTGCACTTTGACGTACTTGCACGAGTTGACGAAAATAGCAAGATTTTAAAAATATTTATTATATAAAAATTACTATTTGACGAATTACGAATTGACGAAAATAATGAGAGTCTTTAAAAAGAATAATCATTGGAGTTGAAGAAATAAACAACACAGGAGGAATCTTGATGAGACAGTAAACTCATAGAAACAATTACAAACATAGTCATAGCTCATGGCACTTTCACTAAAAATATTCAAATCCTGGCAGTGGAAGGGGCTTTGGTTTCCTGGATGAAACTAAAACAGGATAGCTTTCTAAGGATTGGATAAAACCATCTCCTGGAAAGGAGATACCAAATATAAGGTTTTTGGTCCTGCTGGACAGTCTAGAAGTGGTCAGAAAACAGATACAGCTGTAAACAAAGCAGCTAAATGTTATGTGGTTAGTAGCAATTTCTGTCAAGTTTATTCATAAAATAGTCGGCCCCAGACTGCCGTGGTAGCGCCTGTCACTATCAAATAAAGGCAAGTTTTTAAAAAAAAACAAACATTTGGCCCCATCTCGTTCACAGTTTAAGGAAAATTTTAAAACATATGAAATAAGATCAAACAAATTATTTGTTTTGGTCTAACCTGAGGTGCTGTATAGTCCATGTATTAAACAATACAAATATCACTCTGGTTATAATGTAAATATTACTAGAATTGTACCTTAAACTATGCTTCTGTGACATGCAACAATAGTAAACAGAACAAGAGTAAAAGTATTTACAATTTCCTGATTGGTAAAGGCAATGAATATCCAGCAGATGTTGAATCATGTTTTTTTCAGTGCAAATAGTAAATCTGTCCCCTGCCACCTCACACTATCCTACTTTAAAAATGTGCGTAAAATTAGATTTATTTTGTATAAACTTGCTTTAACTTGCGTTAATCCTTAACCTCTTTGCTGGAATTATTGTAGAAACTAGTTGCAATGCTCACCTGAGTATAAACTCTCCAAGAACAGCAACATAGGTGCATATTTTTGATAAAAACTCTGCGAACACTTTAAATGATTCTTGATCAAACTATCCTGGTCCAATGATATAAATGTTGTGCTACGCTTGGCTAATAATATTGTAGGTAAACCTCTCACACTCATTCATTCATATTTGTTAAGTGTGAATACTGCATATATTGCTGTGATTTATACATTCATTTACAGCCCTCTAAATCTCTTTTTTGTATTCCGTACACTGGGTTAAAAAGTCTTTTAAAGTGTTTCTTGGATGTATTTGTCTGCATGTTCATGTAGAGATGGACGTGCTCCTCTTTTTCTCGGCTTCTTCTCTCTCCTCCTCTGTGATGGCCCACGGCTGGATCTTCCCGCTGCCAAATATCGTGTAGAAGAGAGCACCGCTGACGTTGATCCCGGCCGCCACCCAGAACACCTTTCTCCAGCCTGCCAGGGTTTGCTGACAACCAGAGAAGAAGACGGGATGTCAGCAGTGAATTACTTCAGTGTCCCGTTATGTACATGTATTTATTGTGTATCTACACACACATCTAACACTGTCTGTTGCTATATTATACATGCTACCCCTGGGGCATAATATTGTAATTCACTGCTGCCCGGATGACACACCACTGTATGTCCTGATAATATGAATAATATAATAAAACACGAATTGGACGTCCAAACATTTCCTGCAGTTGAATGACTCTAAACTAAACTTTAAATTTTAGAGTCTTGTGATGTTGTTTCACAGGCTTTTCTAATCAACAAAAGCTACATTTCAGAACAAAACTGATGTTTCTTTCGTGCATAAAAACATATTTCTGAAATATTCAAGATCAGCCATATCAGTTAAATGAATAATGTGCTGTACGTAAGTGAAACTCAGTCTGTGTGCTCCAAATGTCTTACCACATATAGTGATAATTAAAAGAGAGTGAGCCAGTCATTTGTTTTCAGAGACTTACACCCTCAGTAAAGTATCCTGTAGCAATAGGTGCCAAGACTCCAGGAATGGTCCCGAATGTGTTGGTGATTCCCAGAAGGAATCCTGCATACCTGCAGGAGAGAGAAAGAAAATACTCTTCAGGGTTTCTTAAAATACAAAGAGAGCGAAAGAGCAAGTAACCTGAGTTATTAGCCTAAAATGTCCTTCTTTCCTCAAAACAATACAGGAGTGACTATAGGTATACCTGTGCCTGAATCAATTCAACTCTGCCTCTTGGGGGGACAGGTCGCATTAACCCAAGATCTCCAAGCCAGCATTTGCTCTGGCCCTAACAGGCTTTATTTCAGCTGCTAGGGTTATCCTCCGTAACTGGAAAAGCCAAGTTAGACCTGAATATAGAGAGTGGGTTAATCTAATGACAGAGAACGTGTCATTTGAGATAATGATAGCCAGCCTGCATAACCGTAAAAAATCATATGTGCTTGTCTGGAATCAGTTTTTGTCTGTAATAAAAAGAGAAAACATGTCATAGGAGCCAGACACTACACTTATGAGGAATTTATTTGCCTTTTGGATGTACGTCTCATGTTTAATTAATATTCTGAATATTTCTTTCTCAGTGAATTAACATACAGGTGGAAGGAGTGGGCTTTTGTTGCTTTGGTTGTGCCACAGGGACTTTTTGTTTTGTTCTTTTGTTTCCAGGTCTGATCTGTAGAATGGGTCACTTGATGACTCCTTCAAGGACTGGTGCTGTGTTGATTTGTATGTGTGCTGTATGTGTTCCTTTAAAAAACTCAATAAAAACTTCAATAACAAACAGTAAATGCCCTTCTTTCCATGAAATAATTAGTTATATTACAGTTACTACACTTAATTTAGTGTATCGCACATACTGTATGTACAACAGTCTTAAATTAAGTCAGGATGATTTTACTGAAAGCCGATCCATGTCATTATATTACTATTAATATGTCTGAGTCTTGACACCAATTCTGATAAAATTTCCGTAAAAAAGTCAAAACATTCTCTGGTTTCAGGTTTGTAAATGTCACGATTTGCTACTTTTCTCTGTTTTCTATCTTTGCAAACTGAATATCTTTGAGTTTTGGACTGTTGGTCCGGCAAAACCAGACATTTGAAGATCTCGAAGACCCTCACCTTGGGCTTCTGGGAAACTGAAATGGCCACATGCAGGATCGAATCCTAACGAATGGACTGAATCTGTGAACAGCGGAAAGAGTATGAATGGTAACACCCACCGAGGAGCGATGTCTATCTGGTTGATGAAGACTCCAGGGGCGGTGGTCCCTCCTATGGTTGTGGAGAGTGTGAGGAAGGTGACGGTGAGGGTGTGGCTGCAGCCGGCGTAACTCACAGCCACGAGGAAGGCTGCCCCCGACAACAGACCTGCAGAGAGGAGGTGGATGGATACAAGTACACTTTGAGAAAACATCACTGGTGTTATTGCTTCTCTTTGTGCCTTTCAATATTTGTTTGTAACACAGATTAAAACATAAAACACTTGATTGGCAAAATATTTAATGTGAGTCTATTTATTCTGTTCACTGAGTGTGTATCTGGATATTTGTGCGACACCAGATAAGGGCAGCATTACTCCATTCAGTCATGTTAGACATTGTAATTTGGTCTCACGTCTTTGGTCTGTGATGAATTCATTTCTCTTTAAATATTAGTGAAAAACGTAGAGGACAGTGTAGAATACATTTTAAAACTACCAGTCCCTGTCGGCTCACATAGCTGACGTCATACTCTGACCTCTGTGGAGCACAGGTAAAAATATTTTATTCCCTTCGGTGGGTGTAATAAAGTGTTCAGTGGTGGAAAACTCATATTCTTTACTTGCATGCAAAAGTGCCAGTGTGGAAGAATACTCCTACAGTAAACACACAGTACATTTAAAGTACCTTCATATTTGGAGTAAATACAAAATTTTTTCTGTATTCTGAAAAATGATACCTTTCAGAAGATTGCAGCGCTCTGAACTGAACGACTTTATGCACTGCTTTATTGTCAAAAGTCAAAATGCTTTAAATATAATGAGTTTATGTGCTTTATCTTGGGCTATTAAAATTGGATAAATGTAGTAGAGTAAAACTCCAAACTTATAATATTTCTCTCTAAATAAAAAAGTATAATGTCTAATGGAAATACTCATTGCACAGTAAGTGGCAGCACCTCAAAATGTATATAAGCACACTACACTACATGTAATGTTGTGTTACTTGAGTGAGTGTGTCATTCATCAATATCAGCCAGCAGTTTTCACGTGTAATCAGACTGCTCCTTGGTCACTTGCTGCAGACGTTCCTGCTGGACGAGTCTTTTAAGTTGTCGGAAAAAATGTTTCAAAACAACATCTTGTGACAAATAACTGATCTTTTGCTAAGTGCAGAATTTAACTCTCAGCAGGTCCAAAGAAAGACCTTGTCAAAAATAATTGATCCAGCCTCTTCCAGACAGGTCCTCTCTGGCAGGGTAACGTTGTTGTAGAGGCCATGAAACATTTCCACTGTTTGGAAAATACAACGCAGTCTGTTCATATTTGAACAGTGACGTGTTTTCATTGTGTTTCCTTTGTACTCCGACACGTTGTGTTTTAAATGACATTGTGTCTATGAGGTTAAAGTTGAGCTGATTTCAGCTTTAAGGGTTTTCACGTCCACATTATGTGATCAGCGTAGGAACCGTGGCCCTTTGTGTGGATAGAAAGGGCCACAGTTTGTACACGGTTCATTCACACACTGTGCCAGAGCCAAAACAGTCCTGTCACAAGTAGAATACTAGTAAATGCACTGAATAAAGTCAACTGTCCAATGTAAATCACCTCTCAGAGTGCCTTTACCTTCCTGAAAACCTGTCTCCCTCATCCTGTGGTGGAAGTACATGTACTCAAGTAAAATACTTAAGTACAAATTCGAGGTACTTGTACTTTATACTTCTACTCACTACATTTATCTAACAGCTTTAGTTACCCTTCAGATTACAATTTGTCATACCCTTCCTGTCCAGTGAAAACCATGTATCTCCAAATTTGGTGATTTTTTTCTGATAAACTGAAGGATTAAGTTCCTTTATGGGTTGAGAAAGTTCTCCTCCTTCTTAAGCTAAATAAACTATTTAAAACCCCTCTTGGATCAGCTGGAAAATGTGTCGTCACAAAGCTGAGAACAGGGTTGTTTTCCTGAGCTCATGAAAAGTTTACTTTTTTTAGAGATATGTGGTTCCCACAGGACAGTGACGCTACAAACATATGATGATCTTTTAGAATATGATGCACTGATGTAGATTAAACTAGCCAACAGTATATAAAGGAGTTAAATGAACACAACTTAAACATCTACAGCAGTAAAATGCAACATACACATTAAAGCAGAAGCAATATTAATTCATAAACATCATATATAACAGTGAAACACTGACAGGGTCCGTTTTACTGCACAATGAGTACTTTTACTTTTAATACTTTAAGTACATTTAGCTGATAATACTTACAAACTTTAACTTGAGTAAGGTTTTGAATGCAGGACTTTTACTTGAAGCGGAGTATTTTCAGTGTAGTATTAGTACTTTTACTTAAGTGAAGGATCTGAATACTTCTTCCACCGCTGGTGACAGTCAATCAGACACAGAAGCAGTCATGCAGCAAAGATATATGTCAGGAGAAT
The DNA here is from genome assembly GCA_005408345.1 of Macquaria australasica. NCBI lineage: Eukaryota > Metazoa > Chordata > Actinopteri > Centrarchiformes > Percichthyidae > Macquaria > Macquaria australasica. The sequence goes on from SEMN01001305.1 coordinate 55,984, forward strand.
CTGAAAGGAAAAAGTTTCTTTACCTGTGATTGTAAAGAGCTTGCGTACGACGGTGATGCTGAACACCTTCCTCTCGATGAGGAAGTCTGCTACAACACCCGAGAGTGTCGAGAACAACCAGGCACCGAGGTACGGCAGAGCGGAGAGGAAACCATTCTGGACAGAGACAGAGAGAGAGATTTCTTCAGAGTTGTTGTAGTATATTCACTAAAGGACTTGATGATTGCAGGTTGCTTGTCCTTGTCCAGGTAAGAGATGCGTAAGTAAGCATATTACAGTGTCCTGTCACACAGCATTCATTTACACAATCAACAGTTTAGCAACTTCGACAACGACAACAGGAAAGGGTGGGAGGCTGTAATAGAGAAGTACAGCATGTAAGTGATGACACCAAAATCATCTATGACACATTGATGAAGTTTAAAGAAAAGTTTTGGGAATCACTTTCTTGCCAAGAGTTAAGATAATAAGATTGATACGACTCATGTATGTATGGTAAATTATGAACCTAAGGCCAGCAGTTGGTTAGCTTAGCTTAGCATAAAGACTGGAAACAGAGGGAAACAGCTAGCATGGCTCTGTCCAAATATGAACAAACTGCCTACCAGCACCTCTAAAGCTCACTGATTAATATGTTAAAAGTGAATAAGAGCATTATAGAAAACAGCTAGCATTATTTAAAAACAGAAGAATGACTTTGTGATTAAAATTTGATTGTAGTTTTTACTTTGTACCCAGCAGATTCATATTTTAAAACACCTTATGTTTCAGGTAAGCAACCACAACTACAACGTTTCTTTTCTAGTCTATTTCACACCACCTTCACAAGTAAAGCAGATACGTAGCATGTTATTGTGATATCATTTTCAGTCAGGTGAGCCTGACACACATGGACACACGTAATTAAAGAGTAAGTGCTGTTTAACAACAGGCTGCTACATTTTTTTCAGTTTTTGCTTTTGAAATAATTCTAATGGCATTCAATTGCATGAGATAAAGTAAGCTAAAGTGTTAGCTTTAAACACTGAAGAAAAAAGTCCTCGCATGGACACATGGATGACTCTGTGTTCTCACTGAACTACAGGTCGAACTCCCAAACATCTGGAGTATTTCTTTAAAGGATTCCATGTGGATATAGCCCCTTTTTTCCCCAGCAGACTTGTCATCGCAGGAAAAGGTGTAACTAATAACATTCCCAGTAAACCAGGACGGCGTGACAGAGAGACAGCATGCACAACACCAGAACCCTGAAACTGAAGCAGCTAAATGGCATTCATCCATCACTATTATTACAGTTTCTTTTTTATTATTATTTTTCACACGAAACAAGAGGAACAAATAAATCACAACCTCACCGACTGGAGGTCAAAGTGCATGATGGTATTCATGTAGGTGGGCAGGGAGGTGAGCAGGGTGTAGTAGGACCAGTTTGAACACATCTGGGTGATGATGATGGCCCACAGAGGGACCGACAGCAGCATGGGCACCACGGGAACGGACCAGCCATGACCTGTACCCTGCAGTGTCAGCTCAGATTAATGACAAAATATTTAGAAAATACTACACATATGACAACCCCAAAAAAAAACTACAAGGAGAAAGAAATGCTTATTTATCATTGGTATTATAATACAATAAAAAAGATTATTCAACAGATTTGAACAAGTGTTAAGGAGAACGTAAACATATGTAATTTCTCATACATATCTATATGCAACATACCAAGAATGATCCTTACTGTTTACCTGTTTATATTTTGGATTTGCACCTTATTGATATTTTATATTTGGACTCTTTTCTACTTTGTACTGCAACTGCTGCACAACAATTACAATTCTGTAACATGTTTTTATTTTTTAAAGGCAAACTGACTTGTTGGTATCAGGATCCATCAGCTAAACAACAGCTGAGGGGAAGAAGAAGTATGAAGAAGACAGAACAGTAATGGAAATAGAAATAGGAAGTTTGAGTGGGAACTTAAGAATAACATTACTCAGCAAGCAGTAAAACTGGGACAACTCAGTTTCAGTACATCCAAAACTCCCTTTTTGACATCCAGCTGGAAGTGTTGTTATTAGCATGCTTGAATAAGTCAAGTCTGTCTAAAAAGAAACATCCAAATAATTGCATAAAACACCTACTTGGCAGCTTCCATACTAAATGGCAATACACACACAATATGTTTTTTGTTTCGTGTATTCATATCCAAGATTAAAAGCTGCACTAGGCCAGAGTTTTATATCTCATCAGCAAAGAGGAGCTGCAATAAAGCAGAGAATCTCATTCACACAACTGACTAAGAAGCTGTTTGCTGAGACGATATCATATTCTTTCGGTTCAAACATTTTTCAAATACCTCTTTTTTGTCATTTGTAATCACTACTATTTACTTTTTTGACCAGCTTTCACTACAGAAAATGCAGGGCAAGATTTAGAGATGCATGTCACGGTAAAAAAAATGTCGGTAAGCGTCTCATGATGTTCACCTGAGATCCAATGGAGTTTATGATGTAATCTCTCTCCTCTTCGCTGATTCGACGATGAGTGCGAGGGTCATCGGATACAAATATAAACCAAAAGACCGACCAGAGGCAACCAGCACCCCCTGAGAGAGAGAGACAGAGAGAAAACCTATATAATTATAATTACTTTGAATAATTAAAGGAAAGGTGCTAGTATTCAGGATTGACAGTGAACGCCTCACATCATGACAAAATCAAAGTGCTCCAAATGTAAAAGTAATATTATCACCATTTACATGTAACTGTGCATACTCCGGCTGTCTAACACGTTGTTTATCACATTAAAATATGGAAAAGTGGAACGGCTGGAGACGCTTGAGCCATTTTGCTTCTTTGTGCCAAAATAGGATTTTTCCTACCGGTGGCGGACTTGTTCGACTGTGCGAACACAGCCTCCCATTTTCATTCATTCACCCACCTGCTTGAAAAGGTCGGTGCTGCCATATTTGTATATTTACTTACTGTCATTTTGCAAAAGTGGCCCCCGGACAAAGCAAGTTATGTATCCCTGGACTAAAGTGTCTCATGATGTATATGAGTATCTGATTGCACTTGTGTGTGTGTGTTTCCCTCCCTCACCACAGAGGTAGAAGACAGCGGGCCAGCCTAAGGTTTGGCAGATGTAGCCGGTAAGCGGCAAAGACAAAAAGGCCCCAAAGTTGGCCCCAGATCCCGACAGGGTCATCAGACGAGAGCGTTCCAGAGGAGGAGCCCACCGAGCCCACATGGCCATCATGGCCGGGAACGTCACACCCTGGAGAGGAAACGTGGAGACAGGCAGTCAGACAGGCAGAGAGCGAGACAGACTGGCAAGCAGCGAGATGCACCCATCACCATCCATGTTGGTTTTGTTAATACAGAATGTGGATGTTTAGCAATCCAAGGTTGCAAATGTTTCCTCTGCAATAATACTTCTGGGACATAAAATAGAGCTGAAATTATTAATTTAGTAATTGATTTGTTGACTGATAGAAAATTACTATTTTGTTCAGTTCAGTTCAGATCTTTATTTACCCTAACCATCGTTTGATTTAAGTGGTTAACTAGCTAGCCTAGATATGAAAATAGGAAAAGTTTCCTAGTGTGACTAAGTTGTCATGTCTATCCCAGTTTTATTTCTCGCTCGCAGCTGCCAGCTTGAATTTGTGCATGATGACTTATATCTTGTGAGTGGCAGATATTTGATTAAAGTGCTAGTAGTATTACTGCCAGCTTTCATTCACAGTGAGTGAAGAAGAAGTTAGAGATGAGTCAATGTTTGATATAATAATAAATGGTTAATAACCATTATTCATTAATAACCCCTATTTTGTGAACTGTGTTAAACAGATGTAGCTTCTTAATTTTGCTCTCAAAGTGCACCAGATTGATGCATTTAACTTTAAAATTTAAAAAAAATTTCTTTCTGGGCAGGATCTCATGAAATCCTGTGGGAAACACTGATGTATTATGTTTTTAATTATGTATGCAATTCAAAATAAAATAAAGGGAATATGGTAAAAGCAATGAAAACTGCAAACACAAAGAATAAAGATAATAAAATTATAACAAATACTTATTGTGCATGGGACAAATGGAAACTTGACCCTGTTGCACCAATTTAAATAACTGATTAATCGTTTCATGTCATTTTCAGTCATTTTTTAAACAATTGTCTGACAATTTGTAGACCAAATGATTAATCAGTGATTCAAGAAAATAATCTGCAGATTAATCAATGAATGAAAATAACAGTTGGTTGCAGCTCTATTGTAAAAGCAACTAAAGCATCACAGGATACAAAAATGTTCCTCTGAAACAAATTCTCTTAAGTGAGTTGAAGAGAGCGACTGATTTATTGATGAATTATGAATTAGGATTACAAATCTCGGAAATACGTCAAGGCGTTTAAGAATTAATTTACCAGAAATATTACTGAACAGTTTAATGAATATTGTGTAAAAGTAGTAAGTAATAGCCTCAATTATGGTTGATGTTCTAATTCACTAAAAGCCACTATCTGCCAGATGTATCAGCATATTAATGTCTCTTACTTTTTAATTGCTGTTAAATTCGACTGCACAAGTGTGTTCTCTTTAAACTAGAGGCACACAGCCAGAAACTTAACTGTACACACAACATTGCACTTCATATTCCCTGCAGCCTCCTGCACAACACACTCGTACCTCTCCAAAGCCCTCCAACGCTCGTAGTGCAAACAGCCAGTAGGACCCCAGCTGGGCAGCCAGAGGGGTGAGCAGGGTGAGGACAGCAGTGCCCAACACACCCAAACCCAGGAAGATTTTCCCCCCATCGTGACCAGACAGGTAGCCCCCCGGGATCTGTGTGCACAGGTAGCCAAAGAAGAAGGCTCCCAGCAGCCAGCCCTGAGTCTGTGAGTCCCACGGGTACTGGGGGACCTGGGACAAGAGGACGGAGAGAGGGAGAATTTATGATAAAAGGCATTCAATGGGGAAAAGGCATGGACACACCGTGACAGGTCACCTACTCTCATTTACATCTCATTTAAGCTGAGTTTTCAGTTCCAATTCTGTGACAAAGGTTGTATACAGTATGTCTTAATGAATTCTAAATGTATAAATAGGGTAAAAGCAGATAGAATTGAGATCTGCTTTGGGCCACATTCATATATGCAGAAAACCTTTTAACTTTTATTAAAATGCACAGACTTGAATCTTCCAGTCATTCGCTTGAAGTAACTGCACTTTTCCCTTTTCCCTTCTCTCTGGTCTCTCTAACATTTTTGACATAACTTTAACCTTAATTCAAAGAAACATGTTTTGTAATTTTGAGTTTAATTGCTCTTGTATAGTTTCTATTTTTATTATATTCTTATTTTGTATACTTCTAATTATTTCTTTTTTTACTTTTCTCTATTTATCTGTACTTATTTCTGTCCTTGTGCTTCTGCAAGACCTGAATTTCCCCTCTGACTTATCTAATCTTAAGATTGTTGTCAATCATTTCAAAACTAGTTCACTTAATTTATACAGGAAATTACAGTAATCCTGGAGCTGACTTTATTATGCTATTTATATTTGGGTTGTTCAGTTAACTTTCTTATCTAACCCAGCACAGCACCTATGCATTTGCCAGCTGACGAGAGAGTTATAGATTTCTACTTATTGCTACTTGTATACCATAGGCTGTTAAGTGAGAATGGTCGGAAAACACATCTATCTGTCTATCTGTCTGAGTGATAATAAACTGGAATTATCTTTTCACCAGCAGAATTTGAATCTGAGTTATACACCTACATCTATGCAGCAAATAAGAGAAGAAAGATTTTACAACAGAAACGTAATTGTATTTTTTTTTTTTTTTTAAATTTAGATTTTTTATTCGAATTTTTCATTTTGATCCGATTTAATATGATTATTTTAATTTAAAATGTGGGAGGAAACCGAAGCACTCGGAGTAAACCCACGCCAACACAGTGAGCACGTTGGCGCTCCTCACAGCAAGGGGGTTAAGGCCCGGATTTGAACCCTCACTGCAAGGCCACGTGTTGAACACTGAGGCACCTGTGCGGCCCTGTGAGACCTGAAGTCCTGCGTCGTATCCAGGTTGAACTCTCTACGCTACTAGCCGATCTGAGGCTAGTAGCGTAGAGAGTTTTCACAGCAGAGGTTTTGACTCATAGCAGGAGCCAGCATGCACAATACTGCAAGCCTGGAACTAGCTCACCTAAATGGAATGGAGTCTTCACCCACCATCATGTCTTGAAGACTCCATTCCATTTGGAGATTGATTTGAAGATCGTGTTAACGCCGCTGTTCTTTTTTGGTGTCACCAGGTGCTGTTTTAGAGTCTCAATTATATATTTGTTAATCAATGCTTCCTGTGACAGCAGGCTCATCTGCAGCACTCCTGCACCGCCCATCTTCTTGCACAGATCCTTGTGCACCGCCTTGACTGTCCGTTTAATATGGTGGCTACTTGGCTTGACAGCAATGTCAGAGTCTGTGATTTCTGCCCACAGCATCTCTTTCAGTGTCTGGATGATGGGTTTGATAAAATCACTGGATAGATTAATCGACAGATTTTTAAGAATCTGGTTAACCAGCCCCGACACCAGAATCCCACAGCACAGTTCATCCCATTGGTGGACTGGGTGTGCTGTGATCTCACAAGCAGCTTCATCAGTGATGGCTGGCTCATTGGTGATAGAAGTTGGTGCTGCTTCAAACACAGGTGTCAAAGTGTCACTTTTCAGTACCAAGGGGCCCTCTGTGAATGCTGGCACACTACACACTACTCCCTCAATCCGCCTCAGAGCGACACTCACGAGGTCCCTCTCTCGGTTATGCTGTTGTGCCTGCTGGTTGAGCCAGTTCCACATCAGCTTCATAAACTTGTCCACTTCGGCCTGAATCTCGAGCAGTGCACCCTCCACCATGCGTCCTTTGCCACGTTTTAGATAGTGGAATACTACATCACTCAGTCGCTTAGCGATGATGTCGTTCTGGCCGCTGGAAATGTCCCTGGCAATTCTTTGGTAGAGGCACACCTCATCTGTGCTCTTTCTTGTATCCTCATCTTCTTTTGGTGTGATCATGTCCTCCACCAGGCAATCCACAGCCTCAATGAGCAGCTTCAGTGCTGCTTGGTCTTCATTTGGGGGGAAGCAGTCAAGTTTGGACCTTAGGTTTGCCACAAAGCTGAGGATTGACTCCTTGGCAAATGTGTGGACAAAAAAGGCCTTGATTTTACTTCCCACCCTTTTACAGCAGGATGTTTGGCGCGATTTGGCCTCTGATTCAGATCTACTCTCAGGTGTGCCATTTCTCTTGTCCAATTTATGTTCTTCCATTATAACTCTAACAATCTCAGATGCTGCCTCGTCTGTATCTTGGAAGGTGCTGGACATAAGCAGGTTGCATTCCTCACTTGAAATGTGATTATTATATTGGATGACACTGATATCACTCGCCTGTTCCTCCAGGATCTTCTTCACGGCTTCGGTGGTTGTAGAGACGAAGCTTTCCTCAGAAGAAACTTTTTCTCGTTCATTCTTTTTCAGAGGAGTTATGGGGGTCTGACATGACTCCCCAGTTTCAACCAGCTCCTTTGGACTTTGCTGACCTTTCTTGTTATCACTCGATTTGGACGTGCATGGAATCTTAGCCATGCATTTTTTAAGTACTTTCACCACATGTTTTACTATTGTCTTTAGTCTGCGGGTGGAAAACTTGGAGACCCTGCCTCCGCTGCTTCCACTTTTGGAGAGCTCAGAGTTTACTCTGTCCGTTATTTCTTTCACCAAAAGCTTGTTCATCTCCTTTGTGCTCTTGCATCGGATGTCCTCTTCAACACCCATCGCATCCGCGAAAGTGAGTGTAATAGTTTCACCCAGACACTGGTGGACTTGGTTTTCGGTTATAATGACCTTCTTCCGTGACCCACTTGACCCAGAAGAGCTTCTGGATGATTTGAGAGGACTTTGCGTAAAACACAAGTCACTCCCCTCTGGTTGGCTTTGTTTGAATGCCTCATAAATGAATCTAGTTAAGATGTTAATTATATCCACACACAGGCGCGTTATGACATCTTCTGTGGCGTTGTCAATAGACCCGGTTCCCAGCTTGACCCACTGTTCCGGCATCAGCTCGTCCAGGAACAGTAGGATGAGCCGGTGAAGATTGTCCATTGTGGCCAGTGGAACGGCCTGATCCATATTCTCTTGTTTGTGTGTTGTATTCATAGTATCGGCTGTTTGTAGTCGCTGTGTTTGTCTCCTTGGCAGGATGTGAATGCGTTCTGAAAAATCTGAACTAAACTAACACTTGGATTTGGGTCCTTTATACAAGCAGATCAGATATTAGCCTACATATCAAAGGCACTGGAGCATTCCATTGGCTTTGATCCTTGAGTGATGTCATGACATTCCAACGACTTCAAAGAAAAGAAAAAAGAAAAAAAAAACATTCTAACCCTAAAACTCCGCCCCCAATTGTAGCTTAGCAACCGTAACTAAGCATGGCAGGACAACAACTGAAAACATGAAAATAATAAATACAAATAAATAAATGAATTCAGTTTTTCAATCAAACAATTCGCAGAGCATATCATTTTATCCAAAATGAGGGATGTTTTGAATGATTTTTATCAGGATACACGTTCTTTAAGGAATTAAAGACAATTTTATAAGATAAGATAAGATAAGCCTTTATTGTCCCACAGCGGGGAAATTTTTAGCGTTGCAGCAGCCAGCAAAAGTGTCATATATAGAAATACAATAAAATAAATAGAAAAATAGTCCTATACACAGTATAGACAGAAATAAATAATAGAGTGACTGAGTGCAGTTGTAAGTATGAACAAATAGATAAGATAAAAATATTGCACATATATAATATACATGTATATGAAAAATATTTCACAGCAACATATGAAGTAGATAACATCATGAATACAATATATGTATGAAGATAATGCACAGCAGTAGATGAAGTATAGTAGTGAATAGTCTGCACACTGACAGTCAAGTGTAGATTACCGGGAGTTGTACTGATTATAGAGTCTGACAGCAGCAGGCAGGAAGGACCTACGGTACCTCTCCTTCAGACACCGCGGGTGGAGCAGCCGGTCGCTGAAGGAGCTGCCCAGTGCTGAAAGAGTGACATGTAGGGGGTGGGAAGTGTTCTCCAGTAGTGATGATAGCTTGGCCACCATTCTCCTGCTGATGCCACCACAGAGTCATAGAAAGTCCTCAGGAGCGCCCCCTGCACTCCAAAAGATCTTAGTCTCCTGAGCAAAAAGAGACGGCTCTGTCCCTTTTTAAACAGAGCGTCCGTATTGTCTGACCAGTCCAGTTTGCTGTTCAAATGAACACCCAGATACTTGTACGATCTCACAATCTCAATGTCCGTTCCGTGGATGTTCACTGGTGTAGGTGGAGGGAGTTTGCGCCTGCCGAAGTCCACCACCAGCTCTTTGGTTTTACTCGCGTTGATCTGGAGGCGGTTCTGCTGACACCAACCCACAAAGCCCTGGGTCAGTTCTCTGTACTCCCCATCATCCCCGTTGGTGATGAGGCCGACGATGGCAGAGTCATCAGAGAACTTCTGCAGGTGACAGTTCGAAGTGTTATGGGTGAAGTCCGCTGTGTAGAAGGTGAACAGGAAAGGCGCCAGAACGGTTCCCTGTGGAGCCCCTGTGCTGCAGAGAAGTGTGTCAGACACACAGTCCTGTAACCTCACATACTGTGGTCGGTTTGTGAGGTAGTCCAGGATCCATGCTGCCAGGTGATGGTCCACCCCAGCGTGCTCCAACTTGTCCCCCAGAATCCTGGGCTGGATGGTGTTAAAAGCACTGGAGAAATCAAAAAACATGATCCTCACAGTGTTTCCAGCCTTTTCTAGGTGAGAGAGGGATGTGTGAAGTAGGTAAATGACAGCGTCATCCACCCCAATGCGGGGTTGGTAGTCAAACTGCAGAGGGTCCATACATGGGCTCACCAGCGGACGCAGGTGAACAAGGACCAGTTTCTCCAGGGTCTTCATCAGGTGAGAGGTCAATGCCACTGGCCTATAGCCATTGAGGTCCTTGGGGTGTGAGGTCTTCGGCACAGGAACCAGACACGATGTTTTCCACAGTTTTGGCACCCTCCCCAGCTTCAGACTCAGGTTGAACAGGTGTTCAACAATCCCACATAGCTGGTCCGCACAGCCAAATGCCCAACCAAAACCAATTTAATTCTTTAACTTTGGCAGTAAAAAATATGAGGGTCATACAAAGTAGTTTCACAATAGAAAATGCGAAAATAAAGACTGGCATTTTTCTTCCTTTCTTATCTGATCTCTTTTCCCGGGACTTCTGCTACTGCTCCACTGCATCCCCGCACACCGGTCACCGCAGGACGTTTTGGGATGTTCTGGAGGTTTGCTCTGTTCACCAGCACTGGTCGCTGTAATCGAAAAAATTATTAACCAGAATCATATTTTTCCATTGAAACAGCATTTAGACCATTGTGTTGAGAGTTAAAATTACATGAATTTAACAGTTTAATGATGTTATCAAATGTGAAGGGTATGTGGTATTTTAGGGTATGTGGGGTTGTGCTGGGGGGATCTGGATTCAGGACTATGGCCCTGCTGATCTTATCACCTTTGTATATTTTTAGTCATAATGGGACACTTGCATCTGCAACGACGGGACAAAGACATGATACACAGAGCAACTTTTGTGACAACTCCTCAACATAACTGGTTTAGCAGACAGAAAAAACACCTTGAAACAAATGGAGGTTTTTGCCTCTTTGTCTCATTTTGTTGCCTGTGTCATACACACCTACATTTCCCGTGCTAATATAGTAGTTGGTTGTAATATTACAACAATCTGCAACAACACACATACACTAGTATCAACAGTCTGGACGGGCACACACACACACACACACCAAAATTGTAAAAATGTGACACATGACTCCACTTAGATGCCACAGATTTTAGTTTTGCTCAAAAACAAACTTGATTTCTTTTCCCAATAAAATACAAAGTCATACATAAACATATTTAACATATTTGTACATCACACATTTTCAAAGCACAGAGAAGGCAAATAAATTATTGCATCTGTTTAAAAACATCATATCTTTACAATCAGAGTGCACTTTGACGTACTTGCACGAGTTGACGAAAATAGCAAGATTTTAAAAATATTTATTATATAAAAATTACTATTTGACGAATTACGAATTGACGAAAATAATGAGAGTCTTTAAAAAGAATAATCATTGGAGTTGAAGAAATAAACAACACAGGAGGAATCTTGATGAGACAGTAAACTCATAGAAACAATTACAAACATAGTCATAGCTCATGGCACTTTCACTAAAAATATTCAAATCCTGGCAGTGGAAGGGGCTTTGGTTTCCTGGATGAAACTAAAACAGGATAGCTTTCTAAGGATTGGATAAAACCATCTCCTGGAAAGGAGATACCAAATATAAGGTTTTTGGTCCTGCTGGACAGTCTAGAAGTGGTCAGAAAACAGATACAGCTGTAAACAAAGCAGCTAAATGTTATGTGGTTAGTAGCAATTTCTGTCAAGTTTATTCATAAAATAGTCGGCCCCAGACTGCCGTGGTAGCGCCTGTCACTATCAAATAAAGGCAAGTTTTTAAAAAAAAACAAACATTTGGCCCCATCTCGTTCACAGTTTAAGGAAAATTTTAAAACATATGAAATAAGATCAAACAAATTATTTGTTTTGGTCTAACCTGAGGTGCTGTATAGTCCATGTATTAAACAATACAAATATCACTCTGGTTATAATGTAAATATTACTAGAATTGTACCTTAAACTATGCTTCTGTGACATGCAACAATAGTAAACAGAACAAGAGTAAAAGTATTTACAATTTCCTGATTGGTAAAGGCAATGAATATCCAGCAGATGTTGAATCATGTTTTTTTCAGTGCAAATAGTAAATCTGTCCCCTGCCACCTCACACTATCCTACTTTAAAAATGTGCGTAAAATTAGATTTATTTTGTATAAACTTGCTTTAACTTGCGTTAATCCTTAACCTCTTTGCTGGAATTATTGTAGAAACTAGTTGCAATGCTCACCTGAGTATAAACTCTCCAAGAACAGCAACATAGGTGCATATTTTTGATAAAAACTCTGCGAACACTTTAAATGATTCTTGATCAAACTATCCTGGTCCAATGATATAAATGTTGTGCTACGCTTGGCTAATAATATTGTAGGTAAACCTCTCACACTCATTCATTCATATTTGTTAAGTGTGAATACTGCATATATTGCTGTGATTTATACATTCATTTACAGCCCTCTAAATCTCTTTTTTGTATTCCGTACACTGGGTTAAAAAGTCTTTTAAAGTGTTTCTTGGATGTATTTGTCTGCATGTTCATGTAGAGATGGACGTGCTCCTCTTTTTCTCGGCTTCTTCTCTCTCCTCCTCTGTGATGGCCCACGGCTGGATCTTCCCGCTGCCAAATATCGTGTAGAAGAGAGCACCGCTGACGTTGATCCCGGCCGCCACCCAGAACACCTTTCTCCAGCCTGCCAGGGTTTGCTGACAACCAGAGAAGAAGACGGGATGTCAGCAGTGAATTACTTCAGTGTCCCGTTATGTACATGTATTTATTGTGTATCTACACACACATCTAACACTGTCTGTTGCTATATTATACATGCTACCCCTGGGGCATAATATTGTAATTCACTGCTGCCCGGATGACACACCACTGTATGTCCTGATAATATGAATAATATAATAAAACACGAATTGGACGTCCAAACATTTCCTGCAGTTGAATGACTCTAAACTAAACTTTAAATTTTAGAGTCTTGTGATGTTGTTTCACAGGCTTTTCTAATCAACAAAAGCTACATTTCAGAACAAAACTGATGTTTCTTTCGTGCATAAAAACATATTTCTGAAATATTCAAGATCAGCCATATCAGTTAAATGAATAATGTGCTGTACGTAAGTGAAACTCAGTCTGTGTGCTCCAAATGTCTTACCACATATAGTGATAATTAAAAGAGAGTGAGCCAGTCATTTGTTTTCAGAGACTTACACCCTCAGTAAAGTATCCTGTAGCAATAGGTGCCAAGACTCCAGGAATGGTCCCGAATGTGTTGGTGATTCCCAGAAGGAATCCTGCATACCTGCAGGAGAGAGAAAGAAAATACTCTTCAGGGTTTCTTAAAATACAAAGAGAGCGAAAGAGCAAGTAACCTGAGTTATTAGCCTAAAATGTCCTTCTTTCCTCAAAACAATACAGGAGTGACTATAGGTATACCTGTGCCTGAATCAATTCAACTCTGCCTCTTGGGGGGACAGGTCGCATTAACCCAAGATCTCCAAGCCAGCATTTGCTCTGGCCCTAACAGGCTTTATTTCAGCTGCTAGGGTTATCCTCCGTAACTGGAAAAGCCAAGTTAGACCTGAATATAGAGAGTGGGTTAATCTAATGACAGAGAACGTGTCATTTGAGATAATGATAGCCAGCCTGCATAACCGTAAAAAATCATATGTGCTTGTCTGGAATCAGTTTTTGTCTGTAATAAAAAGAGAAAACATGTCATAGGAGCCAGACACTACACTTATGAGGAATTTATTTGCCTTTTGGATGTACGTCTCATGTTTAATTAATATTCTGAATATTTCTTTCTCAGTGAATTAACATACAGGTGGAAGGAGTGGGCTTTTGTTGCTTTGGTTGTGCCACAGGGACTTTTTGTTTTGTTCTTTTGTTTCCAGGTCTGATCTGTAGAATGGGTCACTTGATGACTCCTTCAAGGACTGGTGCTGTGTTGATTTGTATGTGTGCTGTATGTGTTCCTTTAAAAAACTCAATAAAAACTTCAATAACAAACAGTAAATGCCCTTCTTTCCATGAAATAATTAGTTATATTACAGTTACTACACTTAATTTAGTGTATCGCACATACTGTATGTACAACAGTCTTAAATTAAGTCAGGATGATTTTACTGAAAGCCGATCCATGTCATTATATTACTATTAATATGTCTGAGTCTTGACACCAATTCTGATAAAATTTCCGTAAAAAAGTCAAAACATTCTCTGGTTTCAGGTTTGTAAATGTCACGATTTGCTACTTTTCTCTGTTTTCTATCTTTGCAAACTGAATATCTTTGAGTTTTGGACTGTTGGTCCGGCAAAACCAGACATTTGAAGATCTCGAAGACCCTCACCTTGGGCTTCTGGGAAACTGAAATGGCCACATGCAGGATCGAATCCTAACGAATGGACTGAATCTGTGAACAGCGGAAAGAGTATGAATGGTAACACCCACCGAGGAGCGATGTCTATCTGGTTGATGAAGACTCCAGGGGCGGTGGTCCCTCCTATGGTTGTGGAGAGTGTGAGGAAGGTGACGGTGAGGGTGTGGCTGCAGCCGGCGTAACTCACAGCCACGAGGAAGGCTGCCCCCGACAACAGACCTGCAGAGAGGAGGTGGATGGATACAAGTACACTTTGAGAAAACATCACTGGTGTTATTGCTTCTCTTTGTGCCTTTCAATATTTGTTTGTAACACAGATTAAAACATAAAACACTTGATTGGCAAAATATTTAATGTGAGTCTATTTATTCTGTTCACTGAGTGTGTATCTGGATATTTGTGCGACACCAGATAAGGGCAGCATTACTCCATTCAGTCATGTTAGACATTGTAATTTGGTCTCACGTCTTTGGTCTGTGATGAATTCATTTCTCTTTAAATATTAGTGAAAAACGTAGAGGACAGTGTAGAATACATTTTAAAACTACCAGTCCCTGTCGGCTCACATAGCTGACGTCATACTCTGACCTCTGTGGAGCACAGGTAAAAATATTTTATTCCCTTCGGTGGGTGTAATAAAGTGTTCAGTGGTGGAAAACTCATATTCTTTACTTGCATGCAAAAGTGCCAGTGTGGAAGAATACTCCTACAGTAAACACACAGTACATTTAAAGTACCTTCATATTTGGAGTAAATACAAAATTTTTTCTGTATTCTGAAAAATGATACCTTTCAGAAGATTGCAGCGCTCTGAACTGAACGACTTTATGCACTGCTTTATTGTCAAAAGTCAAAATGCTTTAAATATAATGAGTTTATGTGCTTTATCTTGGGCTATTAAAATTGGATAAATGTAGTAGAGTAAAACTCCAAACTTATAATATTTCTCTCTAAATAAAAAAGTATAATGTCTAATGGAAATACTCATTGCACAGTAAGTGGCAGCACCTCAAAATGTATATAAGCACACTACACTACATGTAATGTTGTGTTACTTGAGTGAGTGTGTCATTCATCAATATCAGCCAGCAGTTTTCACGTGTAATCAGACTGCTCCTTGGTCACTTGCTGCAGACGTTCCTGCTGGACGAGTCTTTTAAGTTGTCGGAAAAAATGTTTCAAAACAACATCTTGTGACAAATAACTGATCTTTTGCTAAGTGCAGAATTTAACTCTCAGCAGGTCCAAAGAAAGACCTTGTCAAAAATAATTGATCCAGCCTCTTCCAGACAGGTCCTCTCTGGCAGGGTAACGTTGTTGTAGAGGCCATGAAACATTTCCACTGTTTGGAAAATACAACGCAGTCTGTTCATATTTGAACAGTGACGTGTTTTCATTGTGTTTCCTTTGTACTCCGACACGTTGTGTTTTAAATGACATTGTGTCTATGAGGTTAAAGTTGAGCTGATTTCAGCTTTAAGGGTTTTCACGTCCACATTATGTGATCAGCGTAGGAACCGTGGCCCTTTGTGTGGATAGAAAGGGCCACAGTTTGTACACGGTTCATTCACACACTGTGCCAGAGCCAAAACAGTCCTGTCACAAGTAGAATACTAGTAAATGCACTGAATAAAGTCAACTGTCCAATGTAAATCACCTCTCAGAGTGCCTTTACCTTCCTGAAAACCTGTCTCCCTCATCCTGTGGTGGAAGTACATGTACTCAAGTAAAATACTTAAGTACAAATTCGAGGTACTTGTACTTTATACTTCTACTCACTACATTTATCTAACAGCTTTAGTTACCCTTCAGATTACAATTTGTCATACCCTTCCTGTCCAGTGAAAACCATGTATCTCCAAATTTGGTGATTTTTTTCTGATAAACTGAAGGATTAAGTTCCTTTATGGGTTGAGAAAGTTCTCCTCCTTCTTAAGCTAAATAAACTATTTAAAACCCCTCTTGGATCAGCTGGAAAATGTGTCGTCACAAAGCTGAGAACAGGGTTGTTTTCCTGAGCTCATGAAAAGTTTACTTTTTTTAGAGATATGTGGTTCCCACAGGACAGTGACGCTACAAACATATGATGATCTTTTAGAATATGATGCACTGATGTAGATTAAACTAGCCAACAGTATATAAAGGAGTTAAATGAACACAACTTAAACATCTACAGCAGTAAAATGCAACATACACATTAAAGCAGAAGCAATATTAATTCATAAACATCATATATAACAGTGAAACACTGACAGGGTCCGTTTTACTGCACAATGAGTACTTTTACTTTTAATACTTTAAGTACATTTAGCTGATAATACTTACAAACTTTAACTTGAGTAAGGTTTTGAATGCAGGACTTTTACTTGAAGCGGAGTATTTTCAGTGTAGTATTAGTACTTTTACTTAAGTGAAGGATCTGAATACTTCTTCCACCGCTGGTGACAGTCAATCAGACACAGAAGCAGTCATGCAGCAAAGATATATGTCAGGAGAATCTGAAAGGAAAAAGTTTCTTTACCTGTGATTGTAAAGAGCTTGCGTACGACGGTGATGCTGAACACCTTCCTCTCGATGAGGAAGTCTGCTACAACACCCGAGAGTGTCGAGAACAACCAGGCACCGAGGTACGGCAGAGCGGAGAGGAAACCATTCTGGACAGAGACAGAGAGAGAGATTTCTTCAGAGTTGTTGTAGTATATTCACTAAAGGACTTGATGATTGCAGGTTGCTTGTCCTTGTCCAGGTAAGAGATGCGTAAGTAAGCATATTACAGTGTCCTGTCACACAGCATTCATTTACACAATCAACAGTTTAGCAACTTCGACAACGACAACAGGAAAGGGTGGGAGGCTGTAATAGAGAAGTACAGCATGTAAGTGATGACACCAAAATCATCTATGACACATTGATGAAGTTTAAAGAAAAGTTTTGGGAATCACTTTCTTGCCAAGAGTTAAGATAATAAGATTGATACGACTCATGTATGTATGGTAAATTATGAACCTAAGGCCAGCAGTTGGTTAGCTTAGCTTAGCATAAAGAC
Source organism: Macquaria australasica (assembly GCA_005408345.1). Taxonomy (NCBI): domain Eukaryota; kingdom Metazoa; phylum Chordata; class Actinopteri; order Centrarchiformes; family Percichthyidae; genus Macquaria; species Macquaria australasica. Next base: position 73,279 of record SEMN01001305.1, read on the forward strand.
TGGAAACAGAGGGAAACAGCTAGCATGGCTCTGTCCAAATATGAACAAACTGCCTACCAGCACCTCTAAAGCTCACTGATTAATATGTTAAAAGTGAATAAGAGCATTATAGAAAACAGCTAGCATTATTTAAAAACAGAAGAATGACTTTGTGATTAAAATTTGATTGTAGTTTTTACTTTGTAC